>LGAG01000467.1:461844-477633 GCA_001278395.1 Lerema accius
TTCTAGTATCGCAGACAACCTAATTATATTTTTTTTATTTAGATACAACATCTATGACAGTATGTAAGCTTTTAAGTCAAAGATCTTTACAATTCATTAGTGTGATAGCTGATAAATACAAACTACGGCGTGTCCCAAAACAGGTATTTATCTAAAGTAGAAACTATGTGTGAATTTACACATTCGATCCACGCTCGAGCTAGATCAAATATTGGTGTCCCAAAACTTGCGTCTATTGGGAATTAAACTTAGTGCACAGGGCAGTTGACATGTGGATTGACTTCCAAATACCATTGAAATGAAGTGGGAAAAATTTAAAGAAAATGTCTTTGGTCTTATTAATGACTACTTATCATTTCGTGGCTTGTTTGCCAGCTGTTTTTTTTTAATTTTCGAAATAGGCAAACGAGATAATGGATCGCTTAATGTCTCCATTCACAAACAAAATGTCAGATAACCTATTAACTTCTTTACTTAATATAAGCAATAACGCTGAAATTCACAAGAAGCAGCTTACGTCTAAACAAATAAATCATGGGATTTATTCAGCAAGAGAAACTCAATTTAATGGGACTGTAGGTCCAGTAGCACGCGATAGGAAGCGATAAATTATTCCGACGTGGGCCCACTAATAAATAAGAATGAGGAGAATTAAAGAAGTGGGCACGTGGAGGCTCGATGACAAATGCTCCTCGGGTCCCGCCGAAACTTGAAGCAAATCACGAGATTAAAAAACCGTGCAGAAGTGTAATCTCGTAATGTAGGTTTGCTTCTTTTTTACTGCCTTAATTCTTCCTTTCTATTACCATAGGTTGGGCTCAACCCGTGAACCGCTTACTAACGAGAACGGGTACCTCTTTGTAATAGTTGAGGGCCTCAACTTGAGGCCTAGATCACGGTGGTCCAGTACGAATGAGTGGAGTTGTTAATGGTAATTTCAAGAGTCAGAAGTTGTTGTAGTAGGACTCTTACGTGATTTGACGATAACATTCGGGATTGACAACTTAACATGCCCTCCGAATCACGGAAGCGGTCTATAAATTATGTTTGTCATCATCCTTTACCCATCCTCTGCTATTCTTTACTTGCTTTAAAAAAACATTTTGCTACAAAACATCTTCATTTCCATAAGGTGTAATAGTATCCAGATACTAATTCGTAAATGCGTTTAGTAAAAAAAGTCTACTCACTATAATAATCCCTTGCAGAGTTGAAACATCAAAAACGCGAGAAGTAAGAAATGCCTTCTGTACGAATGTATAGTCAATATGAAATCTCAGAATACCCACAAAGTTATTCCCGCCATCCGTTACATTTTATTTGGGTCGAGAGTTTAATGAAAATGATAAAAATATTTAACAGTAACGTCGGCTTTAGAACGTTTTCCTTGTTGAATTTACAGTGGATAATTAGTCTCATTACAACACACGTTCCGTACCTACTCGTACATACAGATAAATAGCTTATTAAACAAAAAACACTACCTGCATTTTCATAAATATTATACGTATTTTTCTTGTTTTCACGAAGTTACAAGTTGCCTAATAAATCTAATTTTCCAGATATATATGTTATGTAAACAAAACGGATATTGTTTATGTAGAAATGTTGTTATATGGTTATGTGTTATGAAGAGCGGATTACATACTAGTGGCAAATAAAGGTTACGTGTTTTTAATCAAACACACTCAAGCACATACAAATAAATATGTACAATAACCGTTCTGTCCCATCAAATAATTAACAGAAAGTTACACAATACCGCAAAATATCATATTAAGCAATATTATAACAATAATTATGATGGTTAAGTTTAATCAATTGCTTATAATTGTATTCCTCATGGGATCATAATAGCATGTAATGGATAGTTAAGATTGGTTTAACCGAGGCATGTATGCATGTAATTCTAACATGCAATGCTTGACTGCGTTGTGTATTGAGTTCAGTGGACAAGCGTATGCAATGGGATTATTTATACGAATGCACATGTATACTTATAGATAGCATCCCTCCACAGTAGGATTCCTTGTCGTGCGCACTGGATAGCACAAAAATACATAAACGTGTATATATTATTATCTAGACCAAGAACATAATTAAATCGACTTTAAAAATGCTATACTGTAGCTCTCTTAATATTCCCATGCCTGGCTAATAATGCTGAATATACAAGTTTAGCTGTTGCCATGTCCATTACAAGTACCTACCGTCATTCTACTGCCTTCTAATTGGATGTATTAGGTACTACACCTAAATAATATCATCATTATTTAATACATAAAAAGTTATGTACTTTTTGAATTGGAGATGCGTGCGATTTTGAACTCAGGAACTCACGTTCGAGAGACCAACGTTCAAACTACTTGGCTATCACTGCTCGTATTGAATAATATTGTCAAGTTTAGAGACTTGAATTGTTTCGAAAAAATGTATTTCTCTCAACACATACAATCAATCACAATGGTGTACGATTCTGATTGAATAAATTCATCAAAAACCGTTAGAGAGCGCGATATATTTTTTGAATCAGGCGTTTTCTTTTTTATCGCAAGACAAATGCAGTGCGCCGGAAGCGACTAATAGTCAACTATAATATGGACATGACTTTTTTAACAGATTGTTTTCTGTCTATTAGGGGAAAACAGTATTAAGTCAAAATAACTTATTATTTAACAGAAATCATGAAGGTTCGATTCGAATATTATGCACATGGACTTAACCATGTCTAAAACTCTGATTTGAGTTTACTATATAATTATTTTTACTTTATTTATTTATTTAATACCATTTAAATGGTATTTTTATTAACTATGAAAGAAGAAGAAAGTAAGTTATCCCACATTAAAAACTTAAACGGAAAAACCGAATACAATGATAATCAAATAGGAAACATTCTAAAAAAATTTTGGACTCCTTAACGTCGTTCTAATTACATTATTTTTGTTTTAATTCTTTACTTGCCTGATACTTTTTATGAGGTGTATCCACACTACAGCCTACGAATGAGTTGTAACTTATGGTGAGAAAAATACGGCTGTTTTCTCTCGCAACGATTATTAATCAAAGGCGTTTGATAGAAGAAAAATATGATTTCACCCTAAGTAGAAGGTCGTCTTAATGTTAAAGTGACGCTGTGTACGCGTTATAAATGATGGCAAAGATGAAATGTACAGACAATTTATAGGAAATTTATGACGGTGTTAAAATTACTTTATGTCTACATTTTTTATGTCAAGCTCAATTTCGCAATTAATGTAGTTATGTGCGTATACGCGTTTAAAAGTGTTTTAAGAAATAATGTTTTTTTTTTATTTTCTGAGTTGTTACGTTCTTGTCTATAACAAGGAAAACAATAATATTTCAAACTGTTCATTATAATAATTGTCTAGCACTTATTTAAATAAGGATTAAATTGTAATATAATAGGTACATAGTAGCACTGTCTTGCAGTTAATCTGATAGAAAACTAAAATAAAATAAAAAATCTTAAGCTTCCCCATTAACTTTTGTACTCACACTGCAGACCATATTATTTGCTAACTACTATGAGTATATGACAGTTTCACGGATTATAAAACTGTGTTAATGTTTTGTCTTCTGCTTTATTGTACTGAACTAGAGCGTATATTTCAATACCGCTTTTAATTGTGTTAAAAGCTTTCGTTCCAAGCTAACTTTAGTGGAATTATTGCGCAATGAAATACCGCCGGTTGAAAAAGAAAAATAAACACAAATGAAAATGTTACGTTACTCTTGTAGTTATATTGTTAAAGAGATAAATGAATGGCTGTTTAATAGGTATAATACAAATAAGTATGTTTGAGGGTTTATCTAAATCTTACTAAATGCAGTTTGACAAATAGAGTTATTAGGAACGTCTGATGTATGTTCTACACATATTATTATAATTTTACAGGGTTTATAAGAAGAACAAAAAATTACTATTAACGAGAAAAATATTTCATATTAGGTACTACAATGTTATTTGTAAATGTTACTTACAAGAGTTTACACAACTCAGTTACAATAATAATAAAGATATCGTTGGATAATTTTACATTGCCTTTATATTATTATTTAAGCTAATTACTTAAAGATAATATAATAAAATTATTTGAAACCAGCTTAAAGTCGTAGTATGCTTTTCGCCTTAAAAGTCTTTTTGCTGGCCATTACCAGTAGACAACGGAACCCAAAATTTGAGTTTTAAATTAAGTTCTCCGCATCGGCATAGCGATTGCATTGTTAGTCAGTTTAATGGTAATTACAGTTACAGTTTGCTGCATAATAAAACTGTAATTGCTTCGTTAGATGCTCCTGGAACAGAAAATTATTGCCTTAACAAGCCTGGAAGCTTTGGTTTTGTTCGAACTACTTTTTTGTTACTATCCGGGGTTTTGGTAATTATTTTTTGAATGCGGTGAAATTAATGTATAGGGGAATTGGTGATGCGAAGTGCTCATAGCCAGATGCTTGCGTTGATTTTATGTGATCATCGAAGTTAAACGCATGAGGGCGCTGTTGAGAAGTAGACTGATTACAGTGACCATTATTGGTAAATAATTCTAGAGAGTTTCTGTGCTTCTAAGAGCACGTCAGATGACAGTCATATAACCATTGTCTTGGCTTGTTTTCCCTCTCTATACATTCAGTATCTATATATTTTATTTTCACTATATTTGTATATTAAAAAATTGATTCTGTTTCAAGCCCATCAAAGCATATTTATTATTTATTGATATAAAGGAATATTTAACAGCTCCGATGTTTAAAATTGTTAAGTACTTTAGCTGCAAACATTGGCTTTTATTTCATCTTACACCTGCATGAAAAATAATAGAAAAACATTATTATAAATGTTCTATATTAAATTTAATTTTATTAAGTAGGAGGTAGTTTAGAAGATAAAGTAAGATTCCGCTTGGATTCTGCACTGATATACACAAAAAGTCTAAAAGCTTTTTAGATAAAAACGTAACCCATCTACTCGCAAATATACAGTTACTGGGATTTATCGTAAAACAATGCAAGATTGTGGGTGCCGGGACCGTTAGGTCGTAAATCTGGTTGCTTCACAAACATAAATACAGGCGCAGCGTATATTTGTCGCGGTCCTTTCCAGAATAATGGCTTTTAACGGCAATTAGGCTGTTTTATGCGTGACTATTTTACAACGAAACTTCAATTTAATAGAATGATGTAGGTACATAATCTTGTAGTCGTAGTTAGAGGTTATTAGTTAAATAGAGACGTTTTAAGGTCGCTTTGTAGAACATTGGAGTTTCTTTTTAATAAAGCATTAAAACTAACGATTGTAGTCTGACAAATTGTGTAGATTACGATCGATCGAGTTAGCAACAGGAAGCGTGGTAAGCAAATACGAGTAATATAATACATCTATGTAACATCTTTAATAAAATTTCTATTGTGTTTTTATATAGTTAAGTTTCGTAAAGTAAAATTGACGTGCATAAGTGTATCATTGATACCTACATGAATAAATGATTTTTGATTTTGATTTTGATACAGATAAATAAAGTTTCGTGACAGTAACAGTACAAAGTGTGGTTTTAATTTCTTGTCTTTTAGGTATTTCCCTTTGAAATGACAGTTAATACAAAATATTCATTTGTTTATAATTAATATGAACTTAGATCTGCTTTTATATTTCATAGTTTGAAGTTTCACTAATCTGCGTGTAAGGGATCGATGCAGAAGATTTATCGTAACATAAGGGTAAGTTTAAGCAAATTATCATATCTTCGGATCATTAAATGCTACTAACCGATGTAAATGAGGTAAGCGATATTTTAGGTAATTAATAATGTTAGGCATTACTTTGCGGAAGCCGAGGTGCGAAATTGCGGCGGTGACGATTAATCAATTTCATTGTGGCACTTTTTAAGTAAAATTTGTTCGCGTGGGTTTTTGCTTTTCCCGACTGGAGGTTTAATTTCGCAAATGGATTGTATCAAAAGTGATCTGCGCATAACAACATTATTTTTAAACTACCTTTTCAAGGATACCCGATATCGTAAGATTGAGTACAAAAAAGGAGAGGGCGTATCCTAAAAAAATATTGTAATAAAATACCAGTTCCGCGTATTGCGTATTAAGTACCCGTCTTGGGAGTGCCATAAATATACCTATCCTATAAAAAATAATACTTGTAAAAAACCCAAGTCTAGTTCTTCTACCGTAAAAAGTTGTAAGATCTAGGTAGTACCAAGTCGGTTATTAATTTTATATTCAGTCTCTAGTTAAGGGATCTTCTGTTTTAAGTTGTTAGGTAACTATGTAACCTAATAACATCTTAGTTACCATATCAATATTAAAAATCTTTAACGTTATAAATAAATAGACTGACTCGGCCATCGCATAAAAACATAATATCTCTCATAAGAAAACCATATAAGTACAATAAATTAGATTAAGTACCTGTCTTGGGAGTGCCATAAATATACCTATATTTATTCAAATGACACGTTGAATGTTAAAATCTATCAAACTGGTGAGGCAGTAGAGGGTGTTAAAGAAATTAATATACATACATACTTCAAAAAACATTACCTTACTTCTAGAGTAGTGGATAAAAAAGGTCAATTTTATAAAGAGGTTTCCATTCAAACCCCTGTATAACGAAGTAAATAACAATGGTTTTAAAAAACAGGTCACTCACACCTAAATAAACAAATCTTGTGGTGTCTATTGTCGTTTCGAATAATTTCGTTCGAGCCGTGCCTCGGAAAATATTTTTTCATTGGTATTTCGCCCACTGCAAATATTATTCGTGAGAGGTATTATTTTCTAAAAGAATTTCGGGCATTTTAAACACTTCGACTACGAAAGCAACGAAGTTTTTTGGCCTTCGATAACGTTTCTTCTTTAATTTATTAAGAAAAAATCTCCAGTAGTATGTAGTAAAATCTTTTATTTGTATGTATAATCATTTCAAATATAAGTAATTTATCATGGAACTATTTTTTTTATTACTGTTTACTAGTTTAGGAATGCAAGTTATGTAATAGTGCATATAATTAATGATGGATAGTTAATTTTTAAATTACAGGAATTTTGCTGTAATATTCTTCTTATGGAAAGAAAAAAGTCTATCTGATAAAGTATATGCCAATATTTTAATATAAATAATTTAATTGAGAGAAATGAGGAGATCCACTGTATTTTAAATGAATTTCAATAACTCCCTCTGCGCGAATTACTGTTACATAAAACCATTACACGAATTAATCGGAAGCGCTTTCGGATTTCTGAACATAACCCGGTTATTATGATAATTTTGTCATCGTTATTATCGGAGACAATGAAGATACTATTAAGTCATAAAGTTCCTAACCATCCATGCATGCTTTTATGGACCTTTATTATACATTTTGCTTGTCCATTCCTGGTTCATTAAATGTTTCGTAGAGAATACATGAAGCATGAAGTTCACCCTTTACAGCGTCGTATTTGTATTATGGTCATTAAAGGCTTCATAAATAAGTAGTTCCAATCCTACTTATTATAGCTTGTAAAGACATTTACTGCTAATAGATGCTGATTTAAAATCAAAAAACCTAACTGCAAGTAATTGGCAAATATTATAAGGAATCACTCATACAATAGACATGAATCTAATGTGACCTAAATATTACGATCCATCAAGTTGTATAGGATATAGAGCGTTCCAAAGAAATGAACATACATACGTTTGATAAACATTATACTCTATATAGCACAGTAATTTAAATACATTTCATGATTGAATTTTTGAAGGGTGGTACCTAAACATTTTGAATGAATTGGGTTATATAGACATATTAAGATGAACAATGCTCTTTATACTTAAAGTGACTTATTATGATCCCACAAAAGTTATTAAGTTAAAAGTTCATCGACCTCTTATAGATGGATGGATTTTGCATTAAAATAAGCGTATACATATGGGAGTAATAAAACTGAACAAAAACACAAATATTTGTTAAAGTGAAAATACAGATGAAAACGAATGAAAACAAAATAATGATCGTATATTAAAAGGCAAGGGGATAAATTATGGTAATTTGTCGTGAACGCAGGTCTCATTTCAACCGAGAGTATTTCAAGCTGTGTAAATGAAAAGCATTTATTACAATTTTGTAAGATTGTTTAATGAAACTCAATAAAATTTTGTTTTTTTAAATATCAAGTATAGTTCTGTTGTATTTTTTTAACTGACATTTTTTTACAAATAAATGACTATTGTCAATTTACACTACCATACGGTAATTGTTACGGTAAATATTAATTTTAACTTATTGTAGTTAGAATCCCCTCAATCTTAATTTTTTAATGCTGCATTTATTTTAATAATTATGTAATGACAACCACAAAGACATGAACAATAAAAAAAATGTAACATAATTATTGACCAGAGACAGGGTGAAATGAGTCAATATGGCAGTTAAATAATTACTAGAATACCAAATGTATTCTATTCTTTTAAGGCCTTCAAATATTTAAAAAAAATTGAGGAGTAATTGAAGTATTTTGTAAGTTAACCAACTTAGGACCCAACCCATTATATAATTATGCGACAGCTTCAAATTGGGAGATATAGATCCATAAGCGATGATTTTCCAAAAATCTGTTTTTTGTGCTCCTCTATACATTATAAGAGACCTCTATACCAAGTTCCATACTTCTAGGTATAGTTGCTTAGGGGTATAGTTATGGGTTAATAAATTAAATTATGTAATTAGAAGTTCCTGTACTTTCCTCAATTAACGTAAGTACCTCCCTAATTACTTTATCTATGTTGGTACTAAAATAGTTAATAATTTGAGTTTGAACGTCGAATATCCTAAAGTTTCAATTTAAACTCTACTTGCCTACGGCATTGTTACGAGCGAGACTGGCGAATGTAAGATTGAGTAGTTTTGAATGGTTTTAACTTTCATAAGTTAATTAATAATACAAAGTTCAGAATAGATGTTTATACAGACGCTATATTTGTAATAATGTCGTTAATTACGTTTTACATTTTCCTAGTACATAGTTAATCTATTGGTAAAACTACAAACTACTGATTTCAACATAGTTGTAATTTTACCCGACAGAGCTAGAAAGAGGGTAATATTTTGCGAGCGTATGTATGTGTATGTATGTATGTCCATTTTTTGGAACGTTCTACAGTGCATGCAGTGTCACATTTCAACATAATCATTGGATTCGTATTTGTGGAAGTTATACGCTATATAATTTTTTCACAGCAACTGTTTAGGTACCTCGCAATAGTACTAGAAAAATATTCTAAGAGAAAATAATATATCCAAAAGCAGCCCAGACAAAGCCTTTACCCGTTCTCAGAGTGTTTGTTCAGTGCTGGGATTTATTTCAAAACAATGTAAGATTATAGCGAGTCGTAAATCTCGTCTCTTCACATACATAAATATAGCAGGTTGCTGAATAAAATTGGATTTTAACCCCACTTTTGGGTCCTTTACATATTTGTTTAGGCACAAGGCACGCTACTGATAAAAAGTTAACCCACGAAATCATATCGTTTTAAATTACGTGGCAATATTAATGTTGAAAGGTCTCGCTCTGTGGCTGAAATTTGACCATAACTAATTAATGTCAAATAATAGATTATAGACTTGTTCGATGTATAAAGATGTCGATGACAATGTCAGCCGTCTATTAAGGTTGCCTGGCGTCTGACTACTATGTCACAGACAGACGAAAAAATATATAGACTGAGACTTAGACTGAGACAAAATATACGCATACAAGCCGGGACAACTTCCTTTCTCTCGTCAATCTTTAACTAGTACCTCCCTACATTATTCATGAAAATTAGTAATTTATAGAAAAATAAAGTATATTTTACAATAACAAAAATAAATTGTTTACTGCCTAGTGTCGATAAATAAGTTATCGAGTCACGAAATTATTCTAATACTTAGCCCATTGTGAAACGCTTCGAGTGTTGATTAAATTTGGCCTTTTTTATTGGAAATTTTATTTTTTCGAATAACCTGATTCTCTTTTCCTTGTTGTTTCGGGCGATTATTGCTCATTTGTTTATGGGTAATAAGTATAATGGCTTAATACGAAATAACAATGAAGTTTATTTGTATTATAACCCTAATTGCCTACTTGTTGTTCAAATCTGGATTCAAATCATACTCGTAGTTCATCATATGGTTTGGCGCGACTCGCATTTCAGACAACCATGACTACTAAGAAAAACTTATCTTTATATAAAAGCCTTAGCATCCGTATATGTGTTACCGAACTCCTCCTAATCAGCTGACCTGATTTTAAAAACCATTTGATGGTTTATTTAAAGAGTTCGAATATGGTTTAGGAACTTAGTTGTACCCTTTAGGCGGTGCTGTTATCGAAATACATCAAGGGATAAGCCAAAGAATTAACTTTATTATAACGTCGTTATAGCAACAGTTAATTATGATTTATGTTCAAAATTAACGCTGAATAATTTTAATGTAAAAAACGTCAAATTCCGTCTACCTGCTTAGGTACTAGGCATAATCTCAACTAAATCGTAATCGATGAAACAAAAGTGATTCAAGTCAAAGGCTCCATGCATCCTAATTCGAACCAAATTACTAGCAGCAAATTACCGATAACGGGAATAGGTAATTATGATATGAAGTTGCGAACAACCATAGTAATGTGTAGCTCATGTGTAATATAATGCAAATTGAAATAGAACTAACTTCCCGAATATTATCATGACAAACGAGAAGCGATTCGCGCGAGGCGTGGCCGGATTGCTTATTTGCATAATTTGTGCTAATACTAGGCCCACTTAATGGACACTGATACTTCAAATTGATGTTTTAGCCTGCTGTATTACTTGGGTTTTATGTCTTGCTTAGCTAATGTATTGTATTGTTAAGAAATGTATTAGTGTGTATTTGTGTATTCATCCCATAGTTTTTGTGCTGTATGATCAGTGAAAGTGTTAAGTTATTATACATATACTTACTTAACTGAGTAAAACTATATTTAGTTAGATGTAGAAATTGAGTGAAATCTATACGTTTTATTCCTAACATAATTAAACGAGTTTATGGTCTATGTTTTGTCATGATAAGATAGTCAGAATTCGATTACACAGCGGGTCCTTTTGCATTAAGAAACTGTACTTTTAAGCACTAACCAGATGATAAGCAATACCCGAATCCTATTAAATTTTCACATAATTCCGAAGTGCTTTTAGAAAGTGTTAATAACGTAACATTTTATTGGTTTACTCGACAAAACAATCTGATTCAAGAGCATTATAAACACGGCAATGTTTTATGCATTTGATTGCGGGAATAAATTATTCATGATTTTAATAATTGAAAATGAATATTTTAGTAATATTATTTGCAAATTGTGATAAAATTAAAGCCTTTCGTATTGATAATTATGATGACTTATGTTACTTTAGTTATTATGGGATTGCAAAATTATTTATTTATACATTTAATATTATACCTACACTTAATAATAATTTAATATGTTTTAGTTTTAAAATGTAAATATGTAAGATGCGTAAAATAAACATAGTTGGTGACCGTGAACTAAGACGATTGAATGACGATGATTGGAATGAAAGAATTAATAATTGAGTCAAAGTAATTTGTGAGACATTACGCTTTGTTGTTTTAATAGTGTTTGAGATACTAAAAATCACTTACTTACTACGGTGAAGAAAAACATCGTGATGAAACCTACACACCTTATTAGAGTACTTTCTAAGTTCTCAAAGGTGTCAAGTCTGTTAATCCGCACTAGGCTAGCGTGGTGGTCATTGACCCGTCACACTGTGAGATGAGATCCGAGCCCAGCACTGCAGTGGGACAGTTATGGGTTGCCATGGCTGTTTAATTTCCTTACTTTAACGAGATAAAAGTAATAACCCGGGTTATAGTAACGTCTGAAATTTAACTAAAAATATACTATAATAATATTAATACATATCTAAATGTTAATGTGCCCTACTAGCTGCTGCTAAGAAGCGGTTATACCACAGCGGTTAACATTTCATTTACTAGGAATTGCGATTAATTGAGATCAATCCAAATAGCTTGCGCTTACAAAGGTTATGTCAAAGACGTAGGGTATATGAATTGTACCTGCTATTTCTGTGGCCTCTATGGCTATACTAAGCTTAGTATCTTTAGTACGACAAGTGTTATTTATTTTAGAATTCTCTATTGAGAACAACAACAGTTAATACACAAAAGTACTACCTTACTAGTAATTCACTACTTGAACCCAAGGCGTCAAACCAGTAGCTTTAAGCTACAGCCTAGGGTAATTACCCCGCAAAGGTATATTAACTATTTTACGGGGGTAATGAAAGAACTAAATTACGATCGTAAAATAAAATAATACAGAAAAAGTTACTTGAATTGTCAGTTTTGATAATATTTTAAAGGCAGGGTTAATACAGTTTTCCTTATAGGTCACGGGGGAAACGATATTAACAAGGTAACAATAACTGAGTTACAGCATCACCTATAAAAACATAATCGTTAAACTTTATAAAGCCATGTTAAAAAATCAGGATATAAAAATCATACAGGAAAATCTTGATTAAAGGTTAACCCATAAACGCATGTCCCACGCAATAAATTGAAATTGGTTCTCGTCAAGTGTCTGAAAGGATCGTAATTTTCTTAGACGTCTGCGTCTCGGCGGCAATTTTTCAATTTAACACAATGTTTTGTTGTGAATAGACTCGTTATCGGTTACCCTTTGACGTTATTGCAAATTAAATTGCAGTCATAAAACCGGTTTGAATTTATATTTGTGAAGAAAATTGTATAAAGGCAGCCGATGTTCACGTAATTTAAAATAGTAAATAGGAACACTGGATTCTTATACGATCAGTCGCCAGAAAGAGGGTAATATTTTTTTAAATGTGGGTAATATTTTTGTCATGCTGTAGAGCCCAAATAGATTAGGGGATTATAAGACATGAGGTGTTATTCGACTTTTCTCTATTATGGGGGTTTATATTATTGCAGTTGACACATGCGAGAATTAGAAGCTACTAAATGATCATTGTTATCATCATCGTCATTATCCAAGAATATGTACCAATCGACCGAGTAACCCGACCTGAAAATAATTGAGGTATTCACAGGTTTCTATTATTTAAAATTATGAGAATTATTTGAAGCATAATATAGACATTTCTTTTTTTTTTCTTATCTGTTATAGCAAGACGTGACGTAAACAAAGATTACGCAACGTACTGTCGTCGTTTCTATTTACTTATATACTCGTAACTCTACTCCACCTGCATCATTGCACTTCAATTTAATCCCATCGGACTTAAAGTTTGTGATACCACACTTCTCTTGGAACTCCGTGAAAGCCTTGCGGGTACCCTTTAATCGAATTTCGGGGAAACTTCTTGCGAACTTTTAAAATACGAGTCTGCAAAATTTTGTCCTTACACTGAGTGTTGATACCAGTATAACCGTCTGGAAAATAAAATCTCGTAGGTTTTATTTTTTAAATTGCAGTCTAAGTACCACGTGCGACGATGCAGGGATTACGTATAAATAGTGTCGCTACGACTATTTGAAGCACGTGTGTATGTGTGTATAGCTATACAAATCATTTTCGCCTTGCGCCGGCAAAGGTGATTGTGCGACATTTTGTCGCGTTGCTGTCGCACATGTCGCTGCTTATTTTATTTACAAGTATAACCATGTAGGTATTTATTGTTGATATTTAGACGTTGTAAGGATATTAGTCATTACTTAAATCCAAACGAATAGTATCTATCCTTACTATGTTATGAATAAAACTGGGGATGGAGTGGATATAAAAAAAATACAGGAAAATAGTTAATATTTGAACTGGTGTAGGAAAATTGTTTCTCAATTACAAGAGTAAAAAACTCAACGGGACCAGCATAGTAACCGAATAACTTAGTAAGATCTTAGTCACACTTTATTCTTGAATCCGTTTCTCATACTTTATAACTAGGCTTTCCACTTATTATCTAACTTATTGATTATCTCCTTCAACAAACTACTTTAAAAGTACTCTACCATTAAATAACTAAAGTACCCATTGGTGTGTAAATGTCAACGGCTTAATTAAATCTAAAAATAGGAACCGACGTCTTCATAACGAAAACACGGTGTGAAAATTGACTCTTATTTAAACTTTATTGTACTTGTCTTCTGCGTATGAAGGTAGTACTCGACGTAGTAAAATCCCAACACATTAGATAAAGAGGTCTGAGTAAACAGTAATTGTGCGATGTCGAGAAATGTGTGCGAACAAATGAGAGTAATTTAACTTCGGCTACCTTGAGAAAGGTAACTTTGTTAGTATTTGTTTGAGTTTAAAAAATAACACCTGTGTTATTACGTGTAATTTGAAATTTAAATATTCTATTTGCTATTTTTAGACAATTTGTAACTATTATTAGAGTTAATTCCTTGTTGGTATACTCGATCGAAGCTCTATATGGCACGAGTATATTGTAACAATAATGCAATTATAACTTGAAGACAAAAAAAAATTATGTATTATTTTGCACAGCTTATATTAATTTGTATGAATAGGACATTAGGTTAAATAAATAAAGTGTAATCTTAGTAAAACTTTTACTGGATGGAATAAGATAAAACTGTTTTTTTAATTTTAACTTCACGCCATTACTTAATCGCATTCGTTGACTCGTGAACAATTAAATGGCGGGAAACTGATTTTTCAAGAACAAAAAAATAAACTCTGTCAAAGCCTAAAATGATATCTTCTTTCATCATAAGTTCTTTCAAATAATTAAAAAACTTTAGTATAAGCAATTTTAAATATTTTGTATTCTTATTGTACACCTTATTTTTATTTATACATTATACAATGTGTATTTAAACTTTTTTACCGTAAATTTTGCTTTATTACTTTTTCTTTTAATTAAAGTTATCTTGTCAAAATTATGATAGTCAATTTAATTAAATTTTTACCTTAAGATTTTTCGTTTTCTGCGTGAACGTTGGCTACCAAAAGTAAAGTAGGGATACAAAAAATATTTTACTCATATCAGGACCTTGGATAGGTTGAAATGTAGGTATCATACGCATTTTAGTGACCCAAAAATATATGGACAAGGCAAATTTACATTTTGCTGCATAAAATATTATACAAATAATAATTTATACGTTAGTTACTCGTAATAAAGAGCTGATGAGAAAGTCAAACAACGACTCGGTGAAACGTATAATTAACTTTTTCCTACCAATATTTCCGTTCATCAATTCATATTAACCTCGACCTAATTTATTTTGCGGTACGAGTCTCGTAGTTAGTTTGTTACGCAATTCCCACTGCGACCAATTAAATTTTCAATTTTATTTATAAAAGCGTAGCTCGTAGCAGCCGTAGCAGTCGTAGCAATCGTAGCGCGTATAGTTTTAATGTAGCAAAATTTTTATATGTAAGTTATTATATAGGCAAACAGCTGTAATCGCTACGCTATGTTATAGGCTTCTGTGTTATATAAAACCTTCTGGAATTTTTCAGGCCAATACCTTAACAGTAGAGCACCATAGAAGACTATATTGTATTACTTACTTCTTCGAACCTCGAAATTGATTGAAGAAAGATCCTTACCATGCTTTATTATTTCTGTCTCGTCACAAACATAAAATCAGTCAGTAAAAAATGTAAAAACGTCATAAAGTATGAATATTTCACAAATGTGATTTTGTGAGCTTCGCGCTCCAGTTTCATTTAGGTACAAAATTATTTGTACCTTTT
>LGAG01000467.1:477937-541454 GCA_001278395.1 Lerema accius
TGAACAAACTCGTTGCAAGTGCACAAAACCGTGTCGAGACGTGTTCGAAATTACAAGGATTACGATAATATCCTCCTATATTCAAAGTTCCTCATTTAATTTCTACCCTCAAAGAGTAAGATGATTGAGCCACTTAGCTACTTAAACCGTACTTAAACCGGGTTGATTTTGTTGAAGTAAGCTACAATACTGAGGTTCATAACTTCGCAGAATTTTATGGTATTTGAAGGGCTTAGCGTTAATATTTTCTGGTATTACAGCATTTTTCTCTTGATTTTCTGTATGTACGAGTATTACTATGAATCGTCGGCATTATAGTTGTTGAGATATTCTAACTGGGTACAGAATGGTACATTACTGATCCTAAACTTTCTTATGGAACGTACTTTATTGAATTCAGGAACTACCGTTCGGGTTTTCAACGTTCAAAGCACTAAGCTGTCATTGGTAAATTACAATTTATCAATTACTCGATAACATAATGGATTTAGGGAACAGCACTGTTTAATACTTTACCCTTTAACAAATACAAGTGTTCAAAAGCGATGTATAGTCATATATCAGCGGCGGACTCTCCGGTCCCAATCTTTATGTAACGGTGTGATAAGAACCTTCAATTGAAGTAATAACCATAGACACGTCATCAGCTATATCAATGACCACGCAGTAAAAGTGTGGACTTAGTAACACACACATGCATAATGACATAACGTTAATGCTGTGGGTCCGACATAAAAGTCAACGACCTCGGGAATATGAAAACCGGATCGTTTTATTTTACTGTTATTCGTGTTTCATTTCTTTCAGACAATAAGCTTTCTATTAATAGTAAGGAACTTGCGTGTTTGTCATACAGACGTCCGATCAACAATATTAGATAGAATATGTACAAAAAATAACCTATACAAAAATAACTTTAAAACTGTCCCTAATTATATTTTGCGGGTAGCAACTTTTTAATTTATCTTTGGTAAATGATCATCAAATTGGACAAGTTTTGTTATGATGACATTTTAATAGCTCTAAATCTGGCCGATCTCTAAAAATAACATCAGCGACTGAGTCCAATTATGGTCCTCAACTATTTTTAACCCCTCTCAAATATACTACAAAATGTTTACTAAAATCGGTCCACTTGTTTACGCACAGTTCAGTGACAAATATTCGTAAGCTAGGTCTCTATTATAAAGATGTAATCCACGAGATCTTTTTATCCAAATCGATTTAAAACTCAGTAATTCTCATGTACGTGAACTTCACTTTTGTTTAACTTTGCTATTTCTCTCACTCCAACCTTTCCCCAGAGCCATCTATGAGGTTGCGGACAAGAAGATCCTTAGAATTCGTTTACGTTTCCTTCGATTTGCCGACTAGTAAATACACCCAAGAGATTATCGGAACATCGAATCGTTAAATCGTACTTCTTTAATAATTTATAAAATATATTTACCTGTATGAAGGCTACCATATTCATTGGGTCGGTGAGATTGGGTTCATCATTGATTCAAAAGGTCAACGTTATGTTCATTGGGTATAAAAAGTCTGTATATCTTTTCAACTGAGCATCCTATTATTACCTGCCCCATAGCGAAATGCCTGTTTTGCAATACTTTGACCTTCTTTTATCAGTGATAAATTTTACACGAATTATGAAAAGATTTTTATTTGAATAAGATAAAATGCTAAGCACAAACTTTGATAAAAATTGAGGTGGTTGACGGGGTTTATACTTAGAAACTTAGAAATTTTCAGAACTTTGTAAAGGTATACCCATAGATGATACACTATAGGTATAGCTGTTGGTAATATAGTGTAGTATTAGTATAAATAAAGTACATAGCTTTGCGAATAACAGCAACTCGTTAGAGTCAATATTAGTAGCAAAAGGTAAATACAAACAAAGTGAAAATCGGTAAAGGTTGATTGATTTCCAATTTCACATAAATTATTAACACATGCTATCAAATGTATGAACCGTGTTGGTTACACTTTGTTTGTTATTGCGATGGGTACTAAAATGTTTGCCACTGAAAAGGAAATAAGATTATGTTTCAATAACAACTGGATCCCGGAACACGTTTCCTGTACAAAAAAATCACTCCAATGCAGCGATATTTATTCGACCGACAATGAACTATTGAAAGAACAAACCTTTTTGGGTACTCGCGGTATTTTTCACTCTTGTTGTTATTTTTAAATGTAGTTATGTGTGTTTTGAAAAGAAACCATATTTTACATATAGCTCGAGTTTTTTTTATTTATCTCATCTTTTTTGATATACAGAGATATTTAGAAAATCTAGATAATGTTTTAGAAGAGTTGTCTATATTCATTAAAACCTTCTAGGCAATTAATAATACTTGTCTATTTTTTTTTATGCCGTTACATTTTTTAAAAGTTGTTTTTTCAAGCAACGAACATTGTAATAATTCATACCTTAACATCGTTATGTTATCATAACATATCATTATCGTTATAACCTAATGTAGTATGCGCCACTAATAGTTACTATGTGTATTCAATCTATAAACAGTTTCGTTTAATCTTATTTGGCTTAAAATGTAATCCGTGAAAATAAAGAGAGCACTAAAACTCGTTATAAGACCATAAGTCTTAGTAAGTCGACTGAGACAAAAGAATTTAAATCCTCAAATGTAACGACGCACCTGTACCCACTATTCTTCGTTCGCAATCCGTAAGTAGGTCAATATCCTCATGATCAGGTGCATTTCCTGCTTGCTCACTACTTAGAACTTTTAAGTGAGCCCCTTTTGGTTATAAGATACATAGCTTTGCGCCCTAAGCTATTGAAGCACATGCTCAATACTAGCACGAAAGCAGGCTTTTAATAAGCATACTTATTTAAGTATATAACATTCGCATGAACACGAATTTCAATGAGCAAATGCGACACTCGAGTTACTTAATTAGGGAATTACTCGTACGTGAACCTCCTTAAGGTATTTTAAAATAGGATTAAACATTGAGTACAGAGATGCAAATGAATTCTACGTTTTGAAATCTGACTTCAAACGATTACTCACAGTCGAGCTTCCTTCAAGGTACTTTAGACGAAGAACGATTCTGTTTTCGTATCCCAGTCATATATCACATAGCCGCCAGCTATCCACTAGGAAGCCGGCTCAATATATACACAGTATTTGCTGATATAATATATACAGTCTTTGTAATTCAATTTTGTTGTTCTAGAGTTTACATTCGTGTTTAAACGAATGTTGTTATAGTATTCCACGGCTTTGTTCTGTATTGTCTAATAGCGATGCCGTACGTGATGTGAGTTTATTAGTAAAGATTGTTGGGTTTAAAAATAAATTGTACATTTTGTGTTTGATGTTGCCTAATGATTGTTATATGAGGATTTTAATTGTTTATTGGTTGCAGTAGATTACTGTCACAGGTGAAGGAAACATCGTGAGGGAACCTGCACACCTGAGAGTTCTCCATACAGTTTTCAAAGGTGTGTGAAGTCTGCCAATCCGCACTAGGCCAACGTGGTGGACTATGGCCTGTACCCCTCACACTGTGTGAGGAGACCCGAGCCCAGCAGTGGGACAGTTATGAGTTGTGGTGATGATGATGACTGTCACAGGGCAGTAATTAGGGAAGCAATATTTATAGGCAGACACCTTATGTTTTTAATACACTTTATTTCACGATGGTTTTGTAAATAAATCTGGCTCGCTCTTGACCAGTTTTTTCGTCTCTTTAAAGTAATATTTTCAAATCCAACACCCCAAAATAACTTCGAGATAAAAGTTAAATGCCGGTGGCCCGTTATCTATTGTTGGGCAAAGGCCAAGAAAACTGCTTGTTACAGCTACTCTACTAATATTTACCGTCGCAATTGGTGAATTATGCTTTAACAGTTTGGTGAAGAATTCAGGAAAAACGTAGCAAACTTTTTGACACATTTTTCAGAGAATATCTTTTAATACACGGATAGTCTGACTTTACACCCCAACTAGATAGATCTACGTGTATGATTGTGTTACCACGCCGGATCGCGTGTTAAGAGTCCAAGGTTTGATTAAAAGCGGAGCCAAAATTCAAATGATAAATTCAAATTTCAGATCTCGGTATATGTAGGTGTATGTTTGTGTGTTTCTGTATTGTCCATGGCACCCGCAACACAGGGATCCTAGTGTGAGGCTATGAGTGTATTATAGCATTATTATTATTATTATAGACAGTGACAAATATAAATAATAAAGTTACTTTGGTGTTTTATTATAGAGTCTCATCTTCTTCTTCATATCGTCGCACTCACGTCGAAAGAGGAAATCTCTCACCTCTCGTTTATTGAAAGGTTCCTTCTTGATGTGATGGAACCCAAGAGCATGGAGAGTAGCATGGGCTACTTCTGCTGGCAGCGTACATTGAGGGGTTATTAGCACCAGCTGAAATCATAATAATATAATAATAGGTGATAATAATAATAGGTAATGTAACGAGGTTTTAATTTTCTTGTTATATTTTTATCGCTGGCTAACAGATGGATTTTGAGAATTATATTCCCCAAATTTTTATAGTAGGTAATAATATAAACAATGTTACGTATCGCGTTGTTAACCCCTCTCCCATTTATGTAATGCGTCATTTTATAACACACGCAAATTACGTTAAGTAATACTTACCAAATTAACCCTAAAGTAAAAATCTTGTTAGTAACAGTACTGTTCACAGAATTTTGACTTTTATGTAGGCAAATAGTATTAATAGCTATTGAGTATTATTAATTCTACTAACCCGTCTGATACTTTTTGCTGAATATAAAGTCATACAACAGCTTTCTAAGACATCGGAATAGTTATAAAAGAGATGGGTAACGTTTTTTTTCTTAGACAGTATCATTGGATTATGTTCTTCGAAGACCAAACAAGAACGATTCTCCATGTAATTGTGACCCTTTTTGACTAAACTCCTTAATCGCTTCGGACCTGAAAGATGAATTTTGTAGTTGTCATTTACATTACCTACTGTTTGATTAGTTATAAATATGTTTACATCTAATATTTTAGCGATATTAATAGTAAAGTAATTGAAGCTATCTGATATAAAACTACTCTTTTTTGTGTTTTTTTTTTATTGTTGGAATGAAAATAAAACAACTTTACCTACACATGAGTTAACATATACATTTTATAAACACGTTGGAAACAGACACGTTGGTAGAGGCTTCGTTGTCATTGACATCTACCAGCCAGGGATGTTTTATTAATTTAGATGTTTTTCATTTAAAGTAAAATCCACAATCATTTAGTTGAGAACCCTTTATTTATAGGTTTAATTTAATAATGACTGTACTAATTCAATAACTGACTCTAATTCAATTTGACACCATAAAAAAACTTACTTAATGAATAAAAATTAAAAGTAAACGGTATGACCCCATCGCTCCAATGACACGGCATAATAGACGCGGCTGTCCCTAAAATTAGGTCGAGGTTAATACTGAAATATTGTCACTGAAAGTTAATTAATTGTTTCAACGTACCATTGTTCTGTGTGCAATTCTGTGAAATTATTACATTCACATTATGAAGCAAAATAAAGAAATTTATCACTTCTCGACTGATTCGAGATGACAGGCGGCGGAAACGCAAACACGACATACTTTGTTCGGCGCGAAGTTATATTTTATATTTATTTGTCATATGAATGCTGCTGTAAATCAAATTTAACGGCCGAAGCCATAATTTTTTATGTATGTTTGCGAGAATACATTACGCGGTTGCTGAATTACATTCGTTTGGAACAGTTTTATTGATACGGAGATTGTTTGTGGTAGATTACAAGAAATTAAATTGCTTGTTATCCTTACTTGTGGTTTACAGTCGGAAAATATTTTTGTCATTGGTGTTAATACTTAGATGTTAGAACAATTATATTTTCATTTTTATCTTGTCCAACTCAAGTTTCCTATCGTATTACGTTACTGAGCAAATTCGCCCTGCAAACGTCAGCATCGTGTAAATGAATTGTATTAGTATATCTATTAGGTACTTACTTTCCTTACCATAGAAATTTAGTAACTTCTAGAACAGGTCTTACGTCACCACATAAACATATTATGACTTCATGACTAGACAGGTAACTCTGAGATACGAGTAATATACAGGGTGATTGGTAATAGGTGTAAAATTTCTAAGGGCGTGAATATAGATAGGGCTTATTTGCTATCAAGCATTTATTAAGTGACTATAGCCGAGTTATATACCTACCAATATAAGCTTTATTTCATACCGCAATATTTGTACTAGCTACTTACTTAGTGCCCACATTATTAACCTAAAATAGAACGACCTGCATTCAGAACACCTAGGTTTAAAACTTTATGTTGATGTCACGGGAAACGAGTTCGCGGACTCGAATACGGTAAAAAACTTTCGTGTTTATGAACGAGTATAAACAGAGCTGCTTTACTGAACTAAAATGTTCTACTTTACATAATAAAGACATTATTAAATTATGTAATTAGCTATTGAAATTAGTCATTTATTTCCCAAGAACTTGAACATTTTAGCATCGCTTCAGGTCATTAATAGTAGACTATTATTACTTACCGGGTTTTTGGGTGAATATAAAAAGGAGTATAGTAGGACCTATAAATAAGTCCTGAAACAGTAGTTGGTAACCTTGGCACCCAAAATAGCTAAATAAAACACACAATTGAATTTATTCAAAAAGCCATTTATGAAGTCATAATTAAAAAGAAAATTACTACTGATGTTACGCTAGGACAGAAAGATAGGAAAACTTTTTAGATTAAATAAGTTAGGTCACAATGCAAGGCACAAAAACTAGAAAAATAGCCACTGTTTGCAGATAAAAATATGAAATCAAATTATCTGTAGAAAGAGTTGGTGAAATATTAAAGTTATCTCAATTTTGCAACAGCTGTTGGTAATAACTTTGAGATATTCATAGGCTCAGTAAAATTGAGTTTGCGATGAGATTAGAAATCGGGGCTTTATAGGAGTTTAGTAGGATTGATTCTACGGTTTTATCGGGAACGCACTTAGGTATGTACCTACTAATATATACTTAATCCACTTTAAATATTTCCGTCATCTCTATGACAATATAAGTATCTGCAGTTGTAATTAAAAATTGGCTACGCTGAATATTTTAAATGTAATGCAATGCTCATTTGTTTGCTAAATCGAAAAATATCTAGTTCTTTTACGTACTATTTATTACTTGGTTGTAACTAAGTTTACATTTTTATTCTAATGTAAAATTCGCAATCACCTTGTTGACCAATCTTATTATAGAAATATACAAGGAAAAGAATGAAAAAATTAAATAAAAATGTATACACACTACCAGGGGTCTACTAATCCTAACTCGATGTTTGAGCACTTAAAACTACACTATAACCGTGCGATTATAACCACGTTTAACCAACTTTGTATAACCGCGAACGTGTTAAAAGTTCCACACACAAGATTCTTCTTCAATTCGATTAAAGGGGACCGCAAGGCTTTCACGCTAGAGTTCGAGAGGAGAGTGGTAATATAAACTTAGTACTCGTCCGGTGGGATTTTACGGGAACTGTATTAATGGGATGTTAATACGTACAGTTTGTCTGGCTGTCTAGCTAAGGGGTTTTAAACTTTAAAGGCAAAACACCAACCAAGTATCTGTTATTTTGGCGGAACCTGATGTCTGCTCTGCGGAACTCAGATAAAGAATCTCTGGTCTGGAAGACCATGTTTTATATCCCAAGTTTCAAATAGGGGAGTATTCGTAAAACCCCTGGTTTTTAGGAAACAAAATTAATTTTCTTTTACAATTAACCTAATTTAATTCATTGTTTTTTTATTGTACTTAGGTAAGTGGTCCATTACTTTATTTTAGTGCTGAAGACAATAACTATTGATGCTTGTTCTTTAAGTGTGTGTTGTTTGCACACAATATTACATTTACAAATATGCAACGGGATTTCTACCAAAGCGAGTGCCGAGATAGTGGCTTTTCGTTTTCTTTTTGCAACACTTCCTGTCTGGTGCCCTTACGACGCCACTAGTGAATAGAAATATCAAGTGCATGTGTGTTTGTATACATACATCTATGTATGCGTATGTGTGCGTGCGTGTGTTTATGTATACTGAGTATAACTCAGAATTGGCACAGTCATACCCACGTAAATAAGTTAATGGTTTTTATTTTTGCCCATACAAAATAATGAAGCTATATCGATGAATTGTGCATTCGTGTCCATCTCCCTATATTGTAGAGCTTCAGTCTGGCTCGTAATTGAAATACTGAACATATTTCAATTTTAGCAACGTAAAGCTTTCAAAAGATCCAATGACAATTTTACAGAAGCCGGTCATTTCAATGCGGTCGAATGGCACCCTATTTGAAAATATATTTGTTTTGTAGCCTTGATGTAGATTTAACAAATACCAATTTTATTTTTAGTGTTTTATATTGATTTTACTATAATAGTTGCACAAAAAGATTCTAACTAAAGCTAATGAGATGTTTTTTATTGTATTACGCTTTATGTAATAAGCAATGCGATACAATTTAAGATCTTCTCTCTGATAAGACTTCACGAAAGGAATCTATGAGGAATATCTTAGTGGGTCTGCATTATAAGAAATAATGAATCTTTTCATGCCTTTATATGTATGTTAATGATACTACAACAAAAATATCTCTAAAGCATTAACGAGCAAAACATGTAGGTAATAAAGATAGGTCCATCACCTGCATACGGTATATTTTCCATTTGCGACAAAGTCTGAATAACTTAACCATTAAAATTTGTTATGGAGAAGACAAAGTCGCAACCAAACAAAGTGACGACACCTGGTGATGATTCGCTAATAAACTTGTTAAAAGTTACTGACTGAAGAACTTAAACTCGAGTGGCAATTTAACTGTAAAAAGAAGAGCCACGTCACTCTCTAGTTACTTTTTGAGTCCTCTGTCACAACTAGAGTGCCCTTGTCACTCTTAACCGCCTTAAAAGCCACTTTACTAAAAACGACATCAATAAAAAGCAGAAGTGAGTATCTGAGTAAATTATGATTTAATATCGTATAACTTTCTTTTCAAACAATTTCGTTTTGCGTCACTTCATCATTACTAATTAAGCGGTTTAAAAAGTTGGTATTATGAGGATTTAACACGTTCAAATTCAAATTATTTATTTCGTCTTAGGAACTTATAGCTCACTTAACGAGTGTCATAATTTACAATATAAATAACATTATAAACTTATTTATAATTTAAAAAGTTCCTAAAGTGTCGTTAGACAATACCTAATATCATCGGTTTTATAAAACAGATACATTATATATACTTAAGCCTAAGTACGCTAGTGTCGGAAGGAAGGAAAAAAACTCTCGGTACTCTTTTCTTTTCTTTTTTTTTTTTAAAGTATCGATGTAGGTCTACAAGTAATATCATGTAAATCCTAACTCATAAATTAAGTATTAAATTGCACTTCACATCACTTAAGTTAGTACTAGAACTCGTACTTAGCATTTCTTGCTCATACACATTTATTTCTCTTTCTTTATGTAGCCTTTTTAAGTCTGAATCCTTGTAATGGATAGAAATGTCTTGAATATATTCATGTTGAGCTGTGGTTGTCAATAGTTGAGAAAGCACTTTACACTCTCTAATGTATATTTTAGTAATAAGTGTGCCTACTCTCCGTAATAGATCTTTAAAAGAAATAAGTCTTATAACGATAATAAACTGATACAAAAGAGGATCTTACTCATCTACAGTCTGGGATTATTCGAGTGGACGTCAGATTGGAGAGTCGCCTTCACTCTTCTGAAGATTCTCAAGGGACACTTACTTTTGATATAGATTCGTAATTATATTGGACTTCTGCCACCCTTAGTGTATCTTATATATTTCTTTTAATATACATTTCTTTTCCAACATTGTTATTATTACCGCTCATCTCGAGTGGGTTATTAGAATATTTTTAGCAAAAACAAATGAATATAATGAAATGAATATGATAAGATTTATCAATACTTAGACGACTTGGTTAGACAAAATTCAACCTTAACTCGTGATATTAAAGACTATTCTCTATAGACTACTTCGGTATCCCTGGCTGGCAAATGTGAAAATCAACTGTCTAACAAATAGTCCATAAGTCTGACGCGTATGTTTGTTTGTGGGTTTCGAGTCTCCATATCAAACAAATGGTAGTTACATTCGTACGTCATGTGCTTGCATTAATTACAAATTAGTGTTTGCTGCCGATCAGTTAATATTCGTCTTCCATCGAATATTCGAACATTTGACAGCGAGAACGTGCGGCTGAAAATTCGTCATTCGGTAAATTAGTATTGGAATAATCTCACGCTATTTATAGTCAACACGATTGATCCTATCAGGTTTAAATTACGTAGCTCTTAGTAAACAGCATAAATCTATAGAAGTCAAATCATTAATTCAGCTGCACACTCCATTAGCTTATTTAAGCTCGATATAAACAGTTGAACCTCCAGCCAACGAAGTTACATTTCGAAATAGAATATTGTAAACATTAAACATAGTTAACCTAATATGATAACTGGCCTTCATTGTTCAACTGAGCGGGCTTGTGTAAATACGAATATTCGTATACTGTATTATGATTAAACAATGCCTTGTGGGCTACGCTTATTATGTTAGAACAATATAATATTTGCCTAAATTGCTTGTCAATAAATATTATAACGCTAGTTATTTCTGTTACTCTGTTTTAGATGAGTACTAGAATAATTTCGAAATGATTTAAGACATAAGAACAAAACAAAAATGTTGTACCTAGATTTGTAGTTATCTAAGTTGTAAATAGCTTGCAAATAAAATTATTGTGGGCACCGGGGCCCCCAAGCTCAGGGGCCCTCAAATCCTAACCAACAAGCTATAAATTGAACTTTAGAAAAAACTCCACCTTTGGAATATAAATAAACCAGGTTGCGGTAAATTATCTGAAAAAATACAGTGGAATACCCAACAGGTTCCTGACATTTCTTCTTGAAACTTGTAGGGAATTCAGCGCAGTTTTGCGTGAAATTATAGTTTTCCATATACGATGAGCAAATTATTTTGAAGGGGCCCTGGTTAATTTTTTCATCGGGGCCTTTGGTTACCTAGCAACGCCACTGAGCAGTTGTGTAAGGTTTACTGCCATACACTAGCAGCAGCATGAAGCAACAAAGCGGTTCTTACAAGCTACAATGCGCGTACTAACAGCTTGAAATTGCCTTCAGCGATTGCTTGAAACAGTCCGTCTATAGATAGCTTTAGTGGAGTCTAAACTATAGATCCATGTAAGTTTTAATAAACCGTAACCATAACAACTCGAACAATACAAACGTTGTTGCTCCAAAATTCGGCAAAGTAGTTTATGGGCCAAATATGTGGGACACCTTCTAAGAGTAGTTGGAGCGGAAAAGCGCAAATTTGTAAATGCAAATAATAAAACGGGGTGTGCGCTGAGCATGTTGGCAAAGTGCCCGCATGTAGCGACTTAGGGAGTTCTTTCATTTATCAGTGTCGTATTTCGTCGGTCAGCTATTGTTCGCAACCTAACAATACATTCCTACGACATTCCGTGTTAGGAGCAAATATTCGTAATCCTGTCTGAGTCCTTCTCAAGATATTTAATTATAATTTGTTTAACCAGCTTCACATTTCTTTTTTCAAAAAAATTGTTTGGTAATTGAGTGGATCGAATCGAATCGAAATGCTAGGTGATCTTAATAGATTGCATTTTGGCTATTTTTATGGGTGTTGCAATATCTTTGGAATCCATCAAGTAAGCACACTAAACGCAACTCTACAGGGTGGCATAGCTTTATAGAGATGTTGTTGTTATACGCTTGGTGTACCCTTCTTGCAGCTTATATACTTACAGCTTGTATACGCCACACTCCGACGACAGAGTTTTATATTTAATAAGCGTCTCTCTCGGCATATCTATTCGTGGACAGTTGCTCTGAGTCGTAATTTTATCTAATAACCACTATTATAATTAACCCAAAAACATAAACTATGCTATTTTAAGATTCATAAAGTATGGAGACACCCTTCGTTTATTATATTCAACTTTCCAGCTTTTACTAGGTATGTCATACTTTAATTTCCACGTATTGTTCAAATGGTTTTCTATGAAGTTCTAGTTTAAATTATTTACTCATGTTTCCTCATATAATATTATACATACAAGTATTAGCAACAATAACGTCCACTGTACTCGAAATATTATACGCACAGACAAGACTGGAACAATCTTATGTAATTAAGTATTATGTTTCTCCGTATGTTTTGTACAATTAACATTACCGCAAGTTTGTTGTTGCATAAGTTCCTAAATAATATAGTCTGGTAGTTACGTAAGCAATTTATAAATGCTTTCAGGGTGCTAAGGCGTTCTAGCCACGGAAGAAAGAAGTCAGATACATTCCTTGCTCTGTGGTTCTAGCAGTGGCGCGAGTCAATTGTTTCTGTGCTACTATGCGCAAAATATATGGCTCTTCGATGCACAAATCAAGGGGATGTATCAAGAGTAACCTGGCAATGATTGCTATGAAATATATTGCAGTTATATCAGTCATTGCTGTGCTATAATATTTTAATTAAGTTTATGTTTAATTTAAGCACTAATATAGCTAAAAAGTTATGATAAACTGGCACATAAGCGTCCTGTTACTCAAAATAATACTAAATTCTCACCTAGATTTTAAAGAAGGATGTAATAAGTATAAGAAGGAATATGTATACCAACCTAGACGATGCTTTTACGCATGCTACACATATACTGAAAATCTAAAATTGTGAATGCAAATATTAAAAATGTAAGGTGTACGAAGGAATATCGTTGGCAAAGTGCCCGGTGAGAGGACTCTTCTATTTATTTCTAGAGCAGGTATTATCAATTTTTCTCCATCGTATATTTGAATTATTGCCAAATAATGGCTTAGAAGTTTATAAAAAGTGCTTATTGTCTACGGAAAGTTTAAAATGGAAGAAAAATTGTTGCTGCAAGTGAGAGTATTTTCTATAGATTGTGGGAGTTATTATTAGTATTTGGGAGATAGCAAATGAGGGTAGGACTTCCATAGATTGACAGAAGGATCAAGCCCAAGATGATGATAGGTCTTTTGTATATTCGATAGATATCTACTTAGACACTTGTCTTGCATTGTCATTGCAAGCCAATATCTCTTATGTTGATCCTATGAAAAAACAGCTTATCATAGCGGTTTAAAAATACTGGAAAATACTAATGAGGTAAATTACACACGCGGCGTACGCAAGACAATCAGAACAGTTTAATTTTACGAAAACCATGACTCGGCTCAAACTTGACTATGCATATTTGCTCGGTTCTCGCGTCAAAGAGTAGGTACGGGAACGTCTCAATATGATTGAGTTAGTAGTTACTAAGTTTAGTTCTCCATTACATTGCGAGATCCAACTTTTCGTCTACGTCGCAAAGGTTATTGAATACAAAAGTTAGGAATGAGTTATATTAACTCGATTACTAAGTTGTCATACGAACAAACAAGTTAATGAAATTATACTCGGTGTGTTCAATAAAATAAGTGAAAATATTACCAGTGTGGCGGTTTTGAAGTTCCTGCTATGTATAGTTTGTGAAAAGCTTTTGGTTAATCATATAAAACAAAACGTAGTATGTTGTTAGCGCACTGGGTGTAACTTGGGCCTTTTTTCTTGTGTGTATGAATGAGAGGGCATATAATTGTAGTACAAAACAGACGACAACGGAATATTTTTGTACACATTTCTGTGGAACAAACATTAAACCTTATAATAAAGTTTTCATCAAATTGGAAGGTTTCTAGATTCACGTATTTTTTACTTATTAATGATCTCATGAATATGATGTAAAATATCTAAACAAAATGGAAACTAAAACGATCAAATATTTTGGATAATTCTAAGCCACAGACCAAAAACTATATACACTCCGCCTTCGGAACAAAAAAACGTAGTAGGAAAAAAAACAGCGTTAGTATGAAATGATAACGTTTCCCGGTACATTTGCACGGCAGACCAGGTACAGTGACATACGTCAAATCGTAAAAAAAAAACAAAAAAATCGACCTCATTTCTTTTCTCATTCTCATTTCATTTCTGAAGACTGGTTATATATTATATACTTTTTGGCCTGAGTTCTAAACAAACATTAGATATTTGAAGAAGCAAGCCTGTTTGAGTTCCTAATACCAATAATAATATAAACCACACCTCACACAGGCACGGCGTAAGATAAACCACTCAATACCGAAGCCTGTCATTACTGGTTAACCGCAGGGGCTACACTTGTAGTGTACAATTGTTGTGTACAGGATTGTACAGTCATGTTGTTTCCGTGTACATTTGTACAGACCTGTGTAGTTAGCTTGTCGTAACCGATAACTGTTTCCATTGCTTTTGTTTTCTTTTCAACTTAGATTGTCAATGACTTCAACCTTTTCGTAGAAGTTTCTCCTTGTTATTTCTACAAAAAAATAGTACTAGAGGCCCCGCTATGATGTCATGTTACACAAAAGATCATAGATTCGATGATGATGAAGTCTATTTGTCTCGTAGCATAACGTCACTGTTTGTCAATAGGTCCCCCTGTCTGACGAATGCGAGCTATGTATCTATTTTTATAAAACTTAATTGTGTGAGCAAACATGGTACCCAAGTACCGGATTTTAAAAATTTCAAGTTAGGATTTATTAGAACCTTTGTTAGAACCTAATTAGTTACCTTTAATACCTATGCTAATATGATTCCTGTCGGTTACATAATATTTTCTTAAAACGATCAACACGCCGCATATAGTATAGCTAAAGCCTTTGTCGGTCTTATAATTGAGTTCAAACTCATTACAATGTTACCTAATGAGTTTCACAACATAACACAAAGGCAAGAACAACTTTACGTAGGTACTTAATTGCAAAAGGGGTGAGTTGTACGTGAGTGCAATTGATAATTTTGTAAGTTCAAATTGTTCGTGTTGAGGACCGACTGCGGTAGTAAGAGGGTAAAGGTTTTGAACGTATGTATGTACCTACTAGACACCCGCGGCTTGGCCCGCGGAGTAGTAGTTAAAGAGATATTGGATATATCCCAAGGGAACCTATAATTGGGATAAAATCTATATCCTATGTCCTATTCCTGGATGCGAACTATCTGTGTGCCGAACTTCAGCTTAATCCGTGCAACGGTTATAGCGTAAAGGAACTACAAACATCCAAATATCCAAACATTCAATTATCCAACATCCAATAATCCAAACATCTTTACTAACTTTCACATTTATAATTATTAGTAGGATTATTAAGATATATGCCCATTTATTTGACACGTCCTACAGCCTGATCGGCTTGACGGATTTCAATATTATAGGGTGTCATTAGTTTTGTATAAAGTGTAAGTGGCATAGACTATACTTATTTTTAATCCCCTCCATTTCTAGTAGTCAGGTTTTTGGGCAATCGGGCTAAAAATCTGCTGATTACAACAACATAAACTTACAGTACTCAAAACCATAAGCTTGACTAAAAACTGCAAACTGTATAAAAAATAATAAAGAGAACAGACATATTCTTTAAAAGTAAAAAATATAAATATTTAAAAGTAGGTACCTACAAGTAGGCTTCGACTTCACATCGAATTGATTTCGAAACGAAAACTAAAATGCTAAGAGTTTTGAATATTTTACGAAATCTTGTCTAAATCAATTTGTAAATAAATTATTTCGGTAGGTATTACCTAGAAAGAAGTGTGCCAAATCTTACTTTTTTTATTTTTAAAAGGAATAACGTAATTACATGGCTTCGGGTAATAAAAATGTCTGAGAATTATCAACCACTTTATCGCCATGATATTTTGTGTAATTACATGTGTTTTGTAATTAGTGTTATTAAACGTATGACTTTAACTTATTATTGGTTCACTACTGAGTACGGGTCGCCTCATAACTGAGGAGGCGTAGAGCATACTCCACCACGCTGCTCCAGTGCGGATTATTGGAGGGTCTAATGAGCTAATTAGCTACCCAAGTATCAGAAGATATGTCGGCCGGAGGTTTCCGACATGGCTTAACGACTGTCATCTAACGAAAACAATTGGCATCGATGGTTTAATATTCCCTCCTAAGCATAGAGAAGGTCAAGAAAGTTATGCTACTGCCGGTCATTCATCAATTTTGTGACCGCACGCGTATGAGCTTAATTTCAACGATCGATTGGGATCATTGCAAGTCGCTATGAGCACATACAAAGTAAAAGTAAGTTAAGTAACTTAAAGTAACTTAAAGTTACTTAAAGTACGCCCAAATAACAGATTTTTAATGCTCTAAGCTAAGCCACGGACGGACAAACGGACGTCGATATAACAACTTAAAGGGTTCCTGGTTGACTACGGAACCTAAAAAGAAAACGTGACTGAAATAACGTAGTGATTTATTTCATACGCCGTAACGACCTACGTTTCGCGTGGGTAAGGTTTTTCCAACCTATTTAGTATGCAAATTCTTTAAGAATATGGCTATAAATTATAGTACGGATTATAGCTTAACATTCGCTCCCAATATCCGGTTTAGGCGATTTATGATGTAATATGATCGTTTGAAAATGTACCTTATTTCAATATAACGAGGGATTAAAATAAATCCTTACCATTTACATGTAAGGAACGAGAATGTAAAACTGTTTTTTTGTTAATAAATAGTTTATAATCAACTAGATACTAAACCTCGAGGCTTGTGAATTTAGTCTATATGCCTCAAAAAAAGAGACAGGAGGTCTCCAATCCAACCAATTTCACGACAAGAAAACTAAGAATTAAAGCTGTTTATAAGTATTCGAGGTCATGTGTAGAGAACCTAGGCTCCGATTCTACAAACTTATCAAAGAATTTCAGTTTTCCGAGTCTAGTGAGACTTGATTAAGATTCAATCAATGTAGTGACAAATTATCATTTCTACAAAAAATTGCTACAATATTCTGTCGAGATCCAATTGAGACCCGATGAAGACTCAGTCGAAGCTTCAACCTACTCGTAAGAAAACAGATTTAGGAAAATGGTGTAGAGAACACTAAGAAATCAAGAAATAACTTTTACAACAATGTTTGTGAGGTAAATTAGAATAAGAATCAACGTAACAATCGCTTAATCCAAGATAAGTTATCAATGTACATTATTATATTCCGAGGCCATACAAGGTTCTTGCAAACGGGAAAATATAATGAGATTTCGAATAAACTTGGCATTTTACGCTTGTTAGTCAGCGCTGCCAATGTTGATATTTCTCCGTCTATATAAAAATATTTTTTATTAAATCAACATCAACTGCTTTGAGCGATTCCGCCCGAGCGTATTTTTGCCAGTTACTTAATACATTTACCGCTGAAATATTTTTGCGATGAAAACTGACGATGTCCCTTAATGGTGTCTAAAAAGGTGATGGAAAGTTTATAAAATTCATTTCAGGTAGCCCTGTTGAAATACTTGTCATCTCTAGCGTGAAAATTGGTTTTGGACCTACTCGTAGGTACTGTTATCTGGTTCCGTAGCCGTAGGTCTTATCCGGCTGTATGTAGCTCTGCTGTAGCTGTACTTTAAGGAAACAGAAACCTGTAATTTTACATGGGTAGGTATACATATACATACATATCACATATGTAAAGATGTAAATAAAAAAATGTTACAGTTTTGAAGTTAGTGTGCGCTATTTTAATGTGTATGATTGGCAGATGTAAAAGAATCGGGTTGTGGCAGTTATAATAATGATATCTGGTTTGAGTATTAGTGCTTTGGTAATATGGGATAGTTTATGAGAAAAAATTCTGGATGTTTTTGTGATGTAACATTTGTTATTAGGTCATTATCAATAGTTGACTTAATATCAAATATTCCTCTATCAATTAGTATGGATTCAGTATAGTGAAACTTTAGGCCTTCTCAGTAAAGGGGCTACTAATGGTTTAAAGTATTCCATCACATATTAAAGGTAAATTTGTCACCTCAGAGCCTTATTCAATTTACACTCGGGCGAGGCGGTTCTGTTGCGTTTTAATTTTACCCGCGGTTTCGTATAATATGTAGGGAATTCGTCTTCTGAATACTGATGAGATTTTTAATGAAAAGAAAGATACGTCATAAGTCGGTAGATTTATGGTCTGAATCTGAGATTTTGTACTGAAAATCCTAAGATTGGAGATTTTATCATTTAATATGTGTTGCTGTAATGTAAACTGAGACCAAACGTTTTGAATATAAGATCCAAATTACAATTAAGAGGATTATTTGAGTTGGAGAGGCCTAAATTACGGTTAGCCTGGGAGATTTAAAATACGATGCTTTTAAGATTAATAACAACGTATACTAAGAAATTAAACACTCTTGAATAGTAAACACATACACATTCGTCATTTCACAATCTGATAACATATTAAGATTTTTTTTATAATGACGTATACGAATTTAGATTGTTAAGGATAACCTAGACGGAAATTTAACCCATATATCTAGTTCGTAGTAATAATGTATTACAACTGCAACATGTTAATGAAAGAACTGATTGAATTAACATTGTTTTATCGAATTGTTCATATACCTTCCAGGTTCATTCTAGAATTAAGTTCCTAAAAAACCCCTACAATTTTACATAATAGTTCATTAGTCTTCGCATTTCAGTCTTCATGAATACAATTACGATTATACAAGATACTTGTAGTGAACTTCACTGATCAAGCAATTTACTAAACGAGTTACAACGTTCAAGAGCCCGCATTAGCCCAGTAAAGGTAAGTTTAACGACTCCAACTTGTTCAGACCCGCTCCGCTCCGAGGCGCTGCAGTTTTGGGTTAATTTCACGTTAGTCTTGAACGGTTACTTGCAAGCTTGTATTATCTTGTATTTATAGTTGTTGTCTAATGAGCTTTGAATGAGCTATAAATTATTATTCGCTAAATAGGTATCTGTTTTAGAGTTGATACTTGTGTAATAGTTAACCTCCTTTGTTTGTGGTGTAAGCTGCTACAACGGGTATGGCTTTAGAGCCCTTCTGTTGGAGTTCGCTGGTCTATCTTTGAACTAGTATATTCCTATTGCCTTCCTCCATAAATGGACTATTTTACAAAAAATAATTTTTTTAATGGGTCCAGTAATGCCTGAGATTAACGTGTTCAAAAAAACAAACAAACTCTTCATCTTTATAATAATTATTAGTTTAGATGGTACTTAAGCACGGTGGTATCAATAACCATTTGGTTACAAATCTAAAATTGACTGTTATTTTTTTATGCAAACTACGTGCTTTAGTTGTTATATTTGAAAGCCAGTAAGTTATGGACATTATGACACTACAATCTGTTGACCCGAAAATTAATCATACGACCGTATAATTACGAATCCTTACCAATTTTCGTAAGATCTTTCAGGTAAGTAGGTTTAAGATATACGTCAGCTTGTAAGCGAAGAAGTGCCGCACACATTAAGCAACAATCCAAATTTAAACGTGCCACTTGGCCACATGCACCCTCGCGTAAAGTGAATAAGATAAATGAGCGTTGAGCCGCCGCGTCGCGTTCCTCACGTATTGCGGAAATAAATTAACCGCCAACGTTCCAATTACAAATTTCAATGAGATTTGTTTTAATTATGATTTAATTTATTGCGAAAATACGATTGCGAAACCTAGAGTTATCTTATAAGGATGGGATGGTATCATGCTATAATAATTTTGTACTAAAAATGTTACTCTTCTTGCACATTCGAGTAAAGAAATCCTAGCGACATTCGTTTGCATAACTAACAGGATTCAATTGTGTTATTTTTTATACTTAATTGTTAACGTAAGGATCAAATTCAATGCGAGCTGAAGGATTCTAGTTACAACTGAATAAATCTCCAAATGTACTGAGAATTGCAAAGCGAAATCAAGGATCAAAGAGCAATTGGATAGTAATGAAAATGACTTTGAGCTGGAATCTGCTACTAGCAAAGGGTTCTGTCTCCCTCGATTAACAGCTTGGCGACTGAAGTTAGAGATCGCCTTAATTCATACTGATTCAGGAGAATTAAGAGTACCTACTTCGGCAAAACTGAGGGTATTGCACGATCGAAAATTTTACAAGATTTACTTTTCGTAGCTTATGGCTGCGTTCTGTAGATGTTACTTAAAGATTTTCGTATTTAATCCTTATATATTTTCCAGTTTCTTTTTGTACTTAAATGATTACCTAACTACTGAAAAATTATAATTTGAAACAAGGCCAATGCGTCTGTGATAACGACAAACTAAGCTCTTACCATAGAAAGATGCAAGCAACATATAAAAGCTAATTACAAATAGGCAACAACCTAGGTATGTACTGTCGAGACTAAGAATGCAATTTGCATTAGTTTTTTTTATCTAAAAACATGTCTAAAAGTTGACTGTAATAGAAAAATATGAAGAAAATAATATCCAGTCTATAGACTTATGATTTTCTCGTATTTTATTAAGTGGAGGGCAGTTAATAAAATGAGAGAAAATCATAGTGCCATTTCTCTTGCGGACTTCAGTCGTTTATCACATGCATCTGTGCCGTGGGAAAAACACTGCCTTTCGGAGGCTAAATGATACTGCAATATTTCTAAAGAACCTTCACATTCGTATGTGACTATTCTTTACCTTCGAAATGTCGTGATATCGGTTATAAATAATGTTTCTGATTTATTAATATGAACCTTTTAAACATGTGCTATTTAATTGGCAATTAGTATTTAATATTCCGTCGCTATTAATCATTAAAAAGGTTTTAATAGGCTTTCCTTAAGTCTTAAACAGTCCAAATTATGTTTTGCGATTGGACTTAAATTTGATTTATAGGTAAGTTTGGTTCAGATGTCAATACAATTACCTATTTAAACAGAACCTATAAATGTAAATCCAAAATGGCTGCCATGATAAAATTGAAGAATTATTTTTCTTTACACTCGCATTGCTAATGGGTCTACCTTGAGATATCGTTTGGTATTATTCAAACTAGAAGCAACTTGGTGAGTTGCATAGACGATTCTTTTCATTTGTTGTTGCTACTCGTAGTTCTTGGGCCTTCGATTGCAATATTATAAAAACATCTAATCCCAAAATGGTAACGTACCAAAACTGGTTATTCAAAAAACTTATTTAATTCTTCTAATAATGTTGAAATGAAATATCAGAAAATAATATTGTAATTCAGGCTTATATAACACATCGCAAAATGAATTCAAATAATTTTAGTTACTCTTCGCTGGAGTCGTTCGTTATTCTCATTAGAGTATTTCGTTTCGTTAAATTCGTGTGATATGTTTTCAGACGTAAAATTCTATTAACGGTAAATTTAGAGTTGTAAATGTTGAAGGAAAAATAAAGTAGAGCAATGAGAATATACCAGAAAGGCGAGCCTCTGGTGCCTCTAAATTAAATTACGCGTATATAACAAGGTAATGTCGAAACAAAAATGTACCTACATAATATTTTAGATACCTAATGTACCTACTTATTTTCTGCTTATCTCAGGTATAGAATCATCTATTAAATGTGGCTTTACATGGAGTATTTATTAAATATGACGTTAATATTATATTTACACGTCACAAAACGTTTTAGGTTTATCTTTGAGTGAGGGAATTCTTTGTAAACATAAGATTTAGGAATACAGGAGCAATTTTAAAACGGGTTTCTTAAAACTTCAATAAAGTAGCAAACTAAGCTTAACTACTGTTTTACACAAGGGAACATCCATATTCTATATTTAGTTCAATAAAAAAAACAATTCTGAAATTCAGAATATATCTACCAAAGTAAACAAGAGATATAAAAATAAAGCACAGAAAGAGTAGCTAATCAGATGTCACTTATAAGGGGTCAGTACATGTTGCATCTACATTCAGGAATAAATAAATTAGAAGGGCGCGTTTCCATCGACCCTTCTCAACCCAAGCCCCAACAAATAGAACAATTTATGCAGCCCTTTGTGGTGGACCTGTATGTATTATTGATGTACAAAGCTAACAGTGTATATCGAACAATGTTGGTATGAAAGCTCTATGAAGTAGGGGCTCAAAAGTGCGATTATTCTTTGATGTTATGAATGATGTAATAGGAAACATTGAGGATATAACGAAATTGCTGTAGTTCATCAATTCATCATAAACATATTATTATTGATGCTAAATTGAAGAGTTCATAGTTCGGTGGCTAGACCGTCATTAGGTGGCATGCCAAAATAAAATTTACCAGTTGATACGCTTTTGTTGTCAATTAGGCATTGCGGAATAAGCTATTAGTAATAATAAAGTCGTGGTTATTTACCGGTAAAATTATTTAGTTTCCGCCATTTATTAACCAGTCATTATGCCAATGATTTTATTATAAAGTTATTAGCATTCAATGAATCAGAAATCAGTGGATTACATTAACATTTTTCACCACAACCACTAAATCAGTTAATATGATTGCCAGTCATTAACAGTGTTATTATCTAATGCATTTAATACGTTCATTGTGTTGTTTGGTTATAAAATTAGTTCGGATATTGTAGTAAGTCAAAAATCTGTCAAGCGTGAGCTGATTTTAGGTGCCGAGAAGAAAATGATTTCAGGGCCGCCTTTTTTTTTTCGATTACTGTATCTTCTAACGCTTGTGGACATTTGTGAGGATATACATACCTATGCCTATATACATAATTATTCATACTTTAAGAAGGATTGTAAGTTATGTTGTTAGAATTAGGTGTTAATTTAGGATAATTGTGGTCACTAATAAGTAATTATTTTTATACAGGGTTTTAATTAAACATCAATTCAATAGCTATTCTGTTCCTTTTTTGTAATTTTAACCGTATTCTTTGGTTGTTTCAAACGAGAAACTTAGATCATCGATTTAATTTAGCTGAGTTTAAACTAGATTATAACCAATCACGTTGATCTCGGAATCTTTTAACTCTGAATTAGGACGATCTTTTTTCAAAATGCTTCGGATGCTTGTCCCGATATCGTATTTAGAAAATCTCATATCACATTCATGAGACTTCGACCCCAATTGGCCGGAATGCCAAATGAAATGACAGGCTCGGTTCGGTGTCGCGCTGGTGTGAATTACTGTCACGTGTGCATTTCACGCGTACCTTTTCCACAGGGCTAATATCACCTTAATTGTAGACACCGGACAAAAAATACAGGAAGGAAATAATTGCAGCGTTGCCGGGGATTGTATAAACGGAAATTGATAGGAAACAGCATTGGGGTGGTGAGCCGCAACAACCTGACTTATACAAAACTTTGGCTTTCGTCAAAGCCGGGGATGATTAATTTCTAATATGCACAGAGTTATATTTAAAAATAATTATTACCGTAAAATTTAAAAACAAAAAACACGAGCATCCAGGATTTGGAACTAAATTCTGTTGTTTACGTAAACTTTGTCGACGAATTTGCATTTAAGTAATAAAACAATTAATTTTAAGTCTCTACTGTTTTTGTTATAATTGCGATGAGAACTAAAATAGTGGCATTTATTTTGTAAATAAGTCAGAGAACACAATTAGAGTACACCTACACGCTATGTTGGAATGTAAAGCAAATAAAGTACGTTCTGAAAAGCCTTTCGCGAAAGTGATACAATCAACGCTTTGTTTCTGTCGAGTGCCGTGTGGGACTGGGACAAATGTAGCGGTTCCGTGCCACGACTCCACGATGTTTTGTGTAACTTCATTTGTGTACCGTAATAAGCTACCACCACGTATTTGCTTATATTGTACAGTCGCTAGCGAGACAGGAAATGTCTTGTAATATGTCATGGAAATACACGTAGATTTCTGTGTTGGCTCTATTGTGTTTGTAAGCATGTTTGCTTATTTTAAAGTAAAGGTTGGTAATTAGGTTAAACAATGCTTATTTTTGTAGGTCATAATCATTACGATAGTGACTAGATAGTGCTACCTTGCAAAAGATTAAATGTGTTTTCGTTCTTTATAAAGCCGATGATATAATAGGTGTCTATTGAGATACCAGTTATTATTTAAGTAAAAGTTACGTTCTATAACGTTCCTAAAATTATTTAGGAAATTATTTTGATATATTAATATCAAACTGTATTTTGCCATTCGCAATTATTATTATATTCGGAAAAAAATCACGTGGAGAACAGTTGCAAACAAACACGCAATACTCGAAACTTTTCCCAAAAATGATGATTATATCGGAACACTACACTGAATACAAATATGATATTTACTAATCTGTAAATGGTTTTTATTTAGTTGAAAGTTTGTAAATGAAATCTATTTACTCTTTACTAAAACAACATTCGGACGACCCTGTAGCATAGTTGGAAGCATAGATTAATATGTATATGTTGGAAGTGACCCTGCCTGCGAAGCGAGGGTTCCGTGTTCGATTCCCGGCCGGGGCAAATATTTATGTCACAGATAAATGTTTGTTCTTAGGTCATGGGTGTTAGTGATGTGTTATTTGTGTTGTCCATGTCACTTGCGACACAGGGAATCCTAGTGCGGGGGTATGTGTGTTAGCGATATTACTATTATACCACATTCATACTCGTATATGATAAAAAAATATAAACTGTCGTTGTAAATAATTTTGCTTAATTTACCACAACCACGCGAGTTGCCTTTTTTGAATCGTGTACTTTCATACAATAGTCCTACAGACCAATAACTATACATTTTTTAGTGTAGAAAAGTACAGATCCCTTACTTTGAAAGCTAAGCGAAGACCTCATTTGTCTATTGATATGAGTCATAGCTTCATGTCCTTCTGGAATTGAGATTAACTTGTGAAAGTACTTCAGAATTACCGCAGGGGTGGGTTTTAAAGTGAGCTTATGTCGTAATATTTTCGACTATAATATTCATCGTCGTCAACCCCATGAACATTATTGAACAGTCATTCAATGGGTTCTGTCTGGGATTCATTGCCAGCGAGGCGGAAATATGAATTTTAGTTTCTATTCTTAGTATAGGTATGGGTTCTTTGTCTATTTTTGTCTCTGTTTTTCATGTCATCCACGATATGAAGAATTGTAGCATATGGGTACGGGGTTAGTATGTAGATTTTTTTATTTGTGTAGCCATTGCTTGGAAATTAGCATTAGGCATGCTAATCAGCTTAAAACTTTAAAACCTTATTAAAAACTACAGTAACATTCATACATTTTGTTTGTCAAGCTCAAATACTTAAACAACATTGTTCACAAGATAATTAAATTGTATTGTTTGTTATACAACGTTTATTGTCAAATTAGCCGTCATACAGCCGTTTGTAAACAGGAGCAGTATTTAAATTTAGATTATTAGGGGCGGATCGGGAACAGCCCGCGGACAAGGAGTGACCTTTTGGATTATATTTTCAGGATGTTCCATTATTTTTAATTTTATTTGAACCTTTATTGTTACTTTTCGGATTAAAATGTTGTAATATGTAACGGAAATGTCTTTTGTATTTTATAAGTCGTTAAGGACTAAATTTTAGTACTAGAGATAGTATTACCACAAGTTTTTTTTATTTGCTTTGACTTTTACTTTAAACTACTATTATACCTAATTTTTTATGTATCTTTTTTCAGCCATCTGATTGTGTTACAAGATAACTACTTAATAAGTATAATCATTATTTATTTGAGACAGCCACAGTGTTAAACCATAAATATACTTTCTACTCAAGTCACCTCTACTCAACGTACAGAATAAAGGAATCCTAAAATCTAAAATTCCTTTCAATGGTTATTACTTTTGATCCACTCAGTGTAATCCCAGTGCGGCTTGTTATAAATCGAAAAGGTTTTCCCTGCCTAGCTATTTATGAACGTATTGGAAATTTTCAATTAAATTTTCACTTACCCTAACGTAGTGGGATTCATTTGAAATTCAGCACCTGTGTTAAAAAGATGAAAACCAATATTTTTATGAATTGTGTTTGTTTATCCTATATTGTAACAAAAACTACCATTTTTAATGTTTGTAGCTATTTTAATTTGATTTTATCATGAGATTATATTTTGTAAAACTTACGTTGTATGACAAACATTATAGTTATTTGGAACTAAATAAACTCCAAACCAACGTAGCAAGAATTGACAAGGTAATGTTGGTAAGTTTGTTTGTTCATTTCCCAAGAGTTATGGTTGCAATCTGACACTCTAAGACCTAAATAAATAGGCTATTTCTAAGCAAGCGCGCTGCGCACAGATGATACATTGTCACATTACGTCACCTGGCATTATGATCGAAAGACCAGCACATGATGTAGGTATGCACTTGTTTGTTTATATTGCTATCTATCTTCTAATAGCCGAGGGAATTGTTTATACTAAGGAAAGAAGAAATTTAGTAATTATACAATTAACAGATGTCTATGTTATTTGTAGAAAAATATTACAATTACCTGGTAGGTACATACTTCCAGTGCATCTAAGTTTTCTTGCTTACTTAAATGGAAAATTTAGTGCTACACATATGAAGGGATATCATTATTATAACACGACATAATTATTTCAAGAAACAACGAAATGTTTTTGAACTAAAAAATTTAGTAACAAGATTGTTTTGTTCTATGTACCGACTGAACTAACAAACAAACAAACGAGCTATAGCAGTCGATAAAGATATCATCAATACCAAAGGCATTTTCGGATATTTTCTTACTTTTAGCTAACAAAAATAAAACCATTTCTGGTAGATCAAGTCAATGGCGAGTTAAATATTCACATTCATAATCGAAGGAAAGGTCGGATTAGGCAAATGAAGGCAAACGATTTAGTTTTATTGAAAGTCAAGCAATATAACTTTATTGGGTCAGATTTTGGAGATAAACGTCACATAATCTATAGTTTTATGAAAATCTTACGAGATATTGGTTTTGGTACCCTTCGACCTTGACAATTTGGTACTATTTACCCGATTGTGTATGATAGAGTGTAATGTTTTTCAAGCAAATGTATGTGTTCATTTCGTCGGTCTGCTGTACTTAGAATTTAGATGAATAAATTAATAATACCTCATAATGTTGAAGTCCATCAAACTGTTTGGACTAAAGACCGTGCTTAACAAATGGACATACATACATACACTCCAAAAACATTACCCTCTTTCGAAAGCAGTCGGGTAAAAGAGGTCAACTTGCCAGCCAAACCAAAAAATAGACCTAAGGCTATAACTTTTCTTCCCTTAATAAACAATAATATTCGACTAACAACGGCTTATGTGGTCAGACAAAATAGAAGTACGCAATTTTATGCGCCGCTAAGTAAATTACCATTTAAATTGTTTTTCGCGTATTTACATTACAAAGAGATGCTAGTCCCATGATGGTGGACAATAAGTAAGAAAATGGGGTCCTTCAACTTGACTTTATATTTATTTATCACTGTTAATTATGTAGGATACATACATCCGATATGACGTGTCATCCATCCTTGAGTTCAGGATATCCTCTACTAAACAACGAAATGATAGCTAAGTTTCTTCCTTTAAGAGTCGGTAGATTCTAGAACTAGTAAAGCTATAAAGAGTCAATTTCACATCAAAAATATTATAATGCGTTTTATAAAAATAACAAAACTTTTTTTTTAATATAACTATTTTTGCATTCTAACAACATCAAAGTAAGTAATAGTTTTATCCTACGTATAAGACTCATATTTAATTCGTAAAATCAGCTCTAATTTATTTGCACTACGAATAAGAAAGGTTAGTGTAGATAGGACTAGGTGTGACACATTACACCTCCAATATTAAAGATAGTAAAGGTAAAAACCATACGTCACAAAAATCCACTCTAGACTCGTAAGTAAGGACCATTTCTTAGTGGTCTATGAGAACAAATTCTAGATCTTGCTGCTTTTCCATTTTCTTAGTGCTCAATCGATTACGTGACGGCGAGCGGCTTCATTACATTACGCTTTTAGTTCGACGCCTCATCGGTAGTTATCGACCTAGTTACGTGGGAACTTGCTTCAACCCCATTAGCTACTAATTCTTCCACTAATCCTTTCTAAGATTATGTGATATAAGTAATAACCCTCAGATGTTGAGAGTAGCTGCTCAAAAATTAGGAGTTTTCGAAAAAAACTATTAATTAAATACCGACTTAGTCATAAAATTGATCAGATGTTGACATATAATAATATGATACCTACATCAGTCATTACATTACGATTAAAGTTGTGTCAATAGAAGTTTTCAATGCAATAACAATTTCAGAAATTGTTTCTCAAATCTACGCGAGCTACTAATAATTCACAAACTTATAATCATGTAATCTATGCAGTTAAAATAAAACAATGTAATATTTATAAACAATTTATTGATAATCACATTATTATGTATTATTTACAACATTTATATTTAAGATACTTATTTGGGAAAGTATTTTATACACCGATCATCGTTTTATTCTACGAGGACAACTGACGGCCTAAATAACTTAATTATTATGTACATAACACTCCTAAAACTAAATAACGCTTACACCATAAATTAATTTAGCAAGTTTGTTTTAATAAATTAATAAAAACAAATGAAATTATTGTTTTCAAAAATGAAGTTACCTATCAAAAAAAGGTTTTACAAGTACGTAACATTACTTTCTTTTTGAATGAAACAAGTAGATACTTATTGTTTACAATCTGAATTTCGTATTGTAATTGTATTCTAAGTTATGCTGGAATTAAAAGTCGAATTGAAATTCAAAACTATAATGAAATTCAAAATCATACTGAAATTAAAAGTTTTTAGGGTTCATTATAATACTCGACATTATTAACATAAAGTAGACCGTAACTACATTATTGATTCATCAGTCAGATATATCCCCTGGAAAAAAATATACAGTTGATGCTAAAATATACAATTTATTTCGGAATTCATATATCTCACAAAGGAAACTCACAGCTTATTCCACAGGGCATACTTGCAATGGTAAGTTAGTCGGGTGACGAGACAACCTTTTATAGAACTAGTCGGCTAATTGGGTAGCCGGCTAAAGTGATAGACAACTCATATCACAGCGAAATTAGCTATGAGTTCTTTTAGATACTAAATTACCGAGTAGGTATTAAATTGCTGTGAAACAATTTTAACAACAAAACGACTACGTCTTCTAATATTTACAATTAAAACATTATAATACAAATTGTTTGATATGTTGTTAGGTAATTAATTGTTTATACATGGCCGAAGCGGAATTTTATTATCGTTAAATTATGTTAATTATTACATCCAATCGGTTTATACAATTACGCAATCGGACCGTTAAAATATTACGCAAACATTATGTAACCAATTACTAATTCTCCCTTAAACTTTTCAGCAATATATAAACGTTTCAGTTCAAGTTTAACTTTAACATACGCGTAAAAAACATGTAACTACGTAATAGATGAACGTCCGCTATTGCACACCATCAAAATTAATGCCACAATGAACGTAGGTAAGATTCTGCGTCATCGTTTATTAGTTTACCTTATTACTATTTCTACATCGTAAAACATTCCTTCTACCGGTCGTAAATGTTTTATTTAGGCCCAGCACTCACCTAAGTAATGTAAGGTGCGATCTGGCGTATAAAATGCTTGTATGTAGGTGTAAAAGATGGAATTAATTATACAATATTCAGTTATAATTAAACCTGCCTAGAGCAGTGCACAAGTTTCTGTTATTACATATTTATATTTTTCGTGTTTCTTTCGTAGAAGCGGTATAATTTCAGTCTACACATACATTTTAAGAAACGGTCATAGCTTGTCGGTTCGTAGTGATACTAAGCGAGTTACGAATAAGACATAGCGGATGCTAACGAAACGAATGTAAAGCTGTTGGTTCCTGGTATTATCATTAAATAGCAGAATTTGAGCCGTACTAGAAGTTATTGGAGGTCAATAACCTCTTCAACTTGCATTAGAACAACGCAATGTTTTTCTGAAATCCTAAGGTATTAAGACTCTCATTTTTGCTTTTGTTAATAGGTACTAACCAACATTGTCGGGAGGTACGGTTTATAGTTTCCCAAAACTAGAAAGCTATTAGAAAATAATATATATAATTGTAAGCGAATATTGTTACGAGCTTAAATTGCAATTGGGCAATTTTAAAACTTCAATTAAATTACGCTATTGGAAACCATTTCACGTCACATGACCCGATATGTCACATGGCTCTACTCTATTGAATTTGCTGTGTGTTCAGAGAAATGTCATGTTACCCGCCAAATCACCCGTCACATCACTTCGGTGAACTTTGGCGTATATTTGAAATTTTATGCGTCATAGGCCTGAAATAGGTGAATATATAAAAGCAACTATGTCTTATACTATCACAATGAGGCATCTACTCGTATCTATGACTATGTTGTGAAAAATATTTACAATGCAAATTTACATTCTGTTATTTTATAACAGATTAAAAATAGAATAACGAATAACGATAACTAGGACAGCATAAGAGACACAATTTTGTTTTGAAATATTAGTTCCTGTTATGATACTCTGTATTAAAAAAATGCTTTGTAACGCGGTTATGCGTCACTAAAATTTTAACTGAGAAAGTAGTTTTCATAAATCTGTTAAATATACCGCAAGACTGTTGTTTATATTGTTCTTAGTTTATTAAAATTAAAATTTAATTTAAAAATCTAATTTTTATACAAGAATTACACATTTTTTACCTCATCTCGTAAAGAAAATGCGAGTGTAGCTTCATAGCTTTTTACGCGTTATAACTAACTGGTTATATATTTCGTGTATAAAGCCAATAAAAAAACCACATTATGTCGAAAGGCAGATATTCAATTAAAAAAGTTTGTTTTATCTGCAAAAACATTTTGAGCCATGAGCCTCCACGCGTTACGAACTCGTTTGAATTTGGAATAGCGGTTGCGGTCCGGCTTTTTTCATATCAAACACAAAAGATGGACTGTGTTTTTGTGGGTAGCACAAATAGAGATTCGCTACGAACAACTTGATTAAGTTTTGAATGACTACACTGGCCTTTCTTTCAGCTTCCATTTATTTGTATACTGAATACATCTTCATGTTTTCGAATATAATGTTCTTAAATATCTATATCAGTGTTATCATTAAGTTAAACATAACCTTTAATAGCATTTTAAGGTTTTAACATCGCAAGCATTGTTGTATAATTTTAAAATACAGTTTTTACGTAAACCATTAGATATGCTGTATTATTAGGAAGACAATTGTTTTGTTTTAGAACTATTCATAAGTTACACGTAAGTATAATTTAATACGATAGCAGAAGTTGTAACTAAATCTACACAGATTAGGTCACTTATATTTTTGACTGTACTTACATTTGTCCATCACATTACATAATTATTTATGTCATAAAGGAATACTGTTCTTATTCTAAAATCTACGATATTAAATAGCGTCTTAAAATAATTTTATTTAATCGTAAATTGACACTGGCTGAATATATCGTTCGTATCTTATCATCTTCTATTCAGTGTTACAAAATTACAATTATAATTATGAGTAATAATAGTGTTGATAGTTTGAAAAAAAAAGTTTATATAGTATTTGAGGTGTGGCAACACTGAAATAAGGCCGAGGGTGGGGAGAGGCAATGCTTGATGGGCTCTCGATCCCGTCGATTCCGCAGTCGGCAGCCAGTGATTGTCGAGAACGGACTGCTCGATTACATTTTGCATTGTATCTAAACAGATTATTAAGTAATATTTAAATATTTAATAAAAAAAATTTAACTGCTAAAATCTGGTTTAGGGCAACGTATTTAAAAAAATTTAATCTATGTCACTTATAATGGCAACGAATCTAAAGACGTATAAAGTCATGCCGATTTGGCTGTATACCGTTACCAAAAAATTTACTTAATTATATACGTACGTTCGATACACTATAAAGTTTAGATCGACTGACACAGTTTACTAAAAATTTATTTAAATTGACTGTATTGAAATAGGTTTCTACATATGTATAACAATAATAGGCACTATAACTTACCATACGTAGTGACATCCGGCGTAAAAAACTTTTGTTCCGCCGGTTGTAATGGCACCACAAAATCTATAACAAAATTTAATAACTGGCATTTAAATTGAACATTGAGCCAAGGAATAAATTTAAATATTTGGCTTTAGAAAATAAAATATAGATATTTCGTGATTTCGCATCAAAATTTATAAGCTTTACGTTACGCAAGTAGACTAGCATTTTTTAGCCCCTGTGTTTTGCGTTTTTGCGTTTGCTGTTTTGCGTGTTCATCTATCCTGAAAAATACTGCTAAAAATCGACGAATTCACTATAATGTAATTGGTTTGTTTGAGTGAAACAAACTTACATTAAGTACTTGTATACACACATATAGGTACATATACATACGTATAAACAGACATCACACATTTTCTGGCGAACTAAAGTACAAAATAAACTTACGATGCGGCGTAGTATACTCTGTTGTTGTCGGCGGAGGCGTTGTTGTAGTTGTTGTCGTAGTCGTCGTCGTTGTTGTTGTTGTCGTCGTAGTAGTTATTTTTATTTCTATGAGGAACAAAATAATTTTTAGATATTAAGTAACTGTAAAGTCTGGAATTACACTTTATATTTTGTAAGTATTTCGTGTATAAACTTCAAACATGTCATAATGTGAGTCTAAAATTCACAGGAATGACAAAAAACATACTCGTATATCTCTTGTAAAAGAGGATTATTACATTAATCTTAATGAATTGCATAATGTTCAATCTGAGAAAATAACAAGTAACATCTTTCTTTGCCTTAACCCTTCAAAACACTCTTTTATTTTACACAACAACAAGCAATATCGATTGAACGTGCTCTCACCATATAGTCGCAAAGTTCCTTCCGCTTTACCAATCGTATTGGTCGAGACGCAGGTGTAAGTGCCGGTGTCTTCGGCATTAAACTCCGTTATAGTGAGCATCGTTCGTATCTGGTATGCGGAGATACGAAGTTCTTGGATTTCATGCTTTCCTCTGAAACAAAGAATAAACATTACCTTTGAGATAAAACTAAAGATGAACGGGTTGAATTATAGGAACATGTACTTATACAGTTATACTATAACCATAATTCCGTTTGAAATGTTATAGGCACTTCCCAATGTGAAAGTATTGAAGTAACTGAAAAAACAATTTTGTGTTTTACCAAACGTATCTCTTAAATAATTGACTACAACAAAATATTAATTTTACAAGAAAACCTGATCCTGAATACTCAAAAACAAAATCTCTGTTGAAACAGAAATATATATCTAAAAATATTTTGTAGTTGAATATTCTCAACAACTTTAACTTGCCAAATTTAAAATGAACCAGGTCCAAACAAAATCGAATGCATTATTCATCGAAGCCATTCCCAAAGGCTAAAGCCTCATAATGTGTGTAACACCAAACCATACTGGCTTGTTGCCACCGACAAGTAACAGTTTCGATGCTATGATCAATGGCTTTAAATTTCATTTAAAATGTATGTGAATTTACTTGATTTTTTTAGTCATAATAGCTACATTTATTCATCGTAACAGATTTTCCCTTCAATTAGTCGAGATAAGAAAAAATATAAGTTTGTCGAAGCCAAAAGATGTCCCACATTCGTTATCGTGAATTGGCAAAATATGTTTGTTATCTGTGATATAAACACGGGTGTAATTGTGGACTGAATAAATTGCAAGCAAAGAAAAATATCTACATAAAATACATGTGATGCAAACGTAAACACGTTTTCTTTACAATGAAGTAGGTATTATTGTTTTTGTATGTGTATTTACATTATTCTAAAATCAGTTTTTATTTTTATCTTTAGTCTAGTTGACTTGGTTGGACTTAGTTAAATTCGAGAACTTAGGCAACAAAAAAACATCAATGCGTAAGAATTTAATTTTATATTTTTGTCGACTGCAAAAAAACTTTTAAGCCATTCAATTGCCATATTAGAAACAAGAAATTTTAATATAAAATTCTCTAAGAACAAGTTTTAAAATCTAGACCAAATCCTCCCCTATCTTTAATCGTCGGTACACGGTGGATGTTTTATAAATTGGTCGCGTACAGATTGCCAATCCGTACAGCTTGTTTTTCACTACAACGCAACCACGTTGGATTCCGTTTTACGACGGATTTAAAACTAGTCGGCCAACTAAAAGGATGTCCAAATAGAAAGTGATGGATTTTTGCAATATGTACGGTACGGTTTTACTGCAATTTGAAATTAAAAACTATGGAATAAATTCATGAATCTTCATGTGTTATGTATAATAATGCAATTTAGACAATATTCTCTTTTCTAGAGATTTCTGGACTCGTTTTAGGGTACGGTAGAAAATTCGGAAATTATATTTTCCAAATTTTTATCCGTTCGTCTTAGACCCACAGCTTAGAGAAAAAGGAAACATTATAAAAATAGGAAAATTAAGTATTGCAGGTGCTCAGAACATTTTTTGCTTTACATATTGATTAGTTAAGTAGCATATTATATTTAATTTTAAACTATCGCGGATAAGGGTTAAATCGTGGCCGTCCTGGCTTAATAGATTTTCTTTTTTTATGGTTTTAAGATAGCAAACGAGCTACCAGTGCCACCAACCCCTGCCGCCCATGGACATCGCAATAATCTTCGAGTAGGACTAAGGCGGGACTGTTAGTTGGTCATCAGGTAATGGTAGTAATAGATGTTAATGAGAATTTTAGCTGTCGTTAATTCGTTAGTGTGGGACTAATACCAGTAATAGAATAAAATAATTGAGTCTATTTGACCGAAAATTTAAAACTCACCCTGATAATATCATCTCTTCTCCGCTCTTCAGCCAGTAATTGATGGCCGGGGGGTATGCCTCCACGATGCACTCCAAGTTAGTTTGAGAACCAGTGGGCACGCCTATTACCTTCGACGCGATAAGTATCGAAGGTGCAACTGTTACAGAAACAAGCAAAAATGAATAAACCCGGCTTTAAAAATACACTGGCCTCCAAAACTAAGTATCACACTTTAAAAATTGCAATAACTTTCTAAGTACACAAGATACTGTCGAAGTAAAAAGCACTCGAAAAACAGTTTAATTTAGTATATAAAACCTTCATAATCGGAAATCTTCTTTTGAAAGATAGCTGAAAAAAAGTCATGAATAAAAATAACTGTCTTTTTAAATAAGGTTTAAGTGTTTTAGTTAGTTACTTTTGCAGGTCAGTGTATCTATATTATGGAGGTCGGGGCCACACTAAAAAAGTATATACTTATAGTTACTCAGACTATGGAGATAAATACAATTACACATCACATATTGAAAATCTTCCAGCCGTTTAGGTTACAGAGCATGCTAAAAAATAGACGGACCTAATTCATAAAATGGTCGATAAACATTTCACTCTTTCTGACGCAGTTGCGAAAAAATAAACAGGTTTTTGTTATTAAAAATAAAATTTTATCAAAATCGTAAGGTTTGAACGTGAATATGGTTTCAAAATGTAAATTAAGTCTACAAAAAGACCACCTATCTATACCTCAGTAAATAAAATATGCAACAGTTTTACTCGTTGGTAGGTCGGTAGAAATAAAATGGAAATTTGGAAAAAACGCAGGACCCGCATGTAAAAACAACATTTCTTTTATTTGTTAGTCTACCCTCATTTGGTATGTGCGACATAAAAGTCGTCGTAAAGTCGTGAAATCCAGGTCATACTGAGAGGAAAAATATTCAATGTAATGAAAGCCCCTACGGTTTTTACCTTAAAGTGAATCGTGCTCGATAAATCGTCAGTGCTTACGAAGCCTTACGGTAAAAGCACTCTCAAGGTAATATATTATAAACTGCGGCTTGGATTAATCGTCTCTTTATATGTGCTACGTTTTATTGAAAAGTTGGATCACGATGTATGTGGAAACATAGTTAACTTGTACTCGACTTTATTGAATTAAATAAATTTTTTGCTCATTTATATCAGCACATCGACATCGAGATGTCCTTAATTGAAGACATACAATTAACAGAAAAAAAACCGGTTTGTTGACTGAAAAACAGAAGTAAATGCTGAACGATAAAATAAAGCGCTGAGCAGATGTTTGTCACATAAATACCCCCAATTTGCTTATTATGTAGGTCCCTAGTATCTACCAACTGACTGACCTTTTTATATAATTTGATATGATTTGACCACTATGAGTAATAGTCAGAAAAAAAATTTTAAGGAAGCAAAAGTAATATGACCAACATAATTCCCGCAAACATAAATAAAAAACATACTCTCGCAAACCTTCTTTATCAAACAAAAGGATAATAAATTACTTTTTTTTATTTCAAACCTAAGGCTTTCATTTGCCTGAGACCTGATATGCAGGCAACCTATAATAATAAATTGTAATAAGAGCATACCAATTAACTCTCTCGAAGTTTAATCTAAAAAAACGAGTGGTTATTATCCGTGTATGGCTCTCTCCAATCCCGCTTCGACGCTGATTCAATTACTAGTACTGAAATTGACTAGAGCAAGAATATGGTCTACTTTCAACATTCGCTTGCTCTAAAATGATCATCTGATTCAGTACGTGGTAAATGACTAAAAAAAATTATAGTATACTTTTCAGTTCTTGCTAAATTTACAGTAAGTTTCCGTAGATTCATTTATGTGTAAATGAGAAAAAACTCTGTATGTAATTTTTTAAACAAATTTTAGTGTAATAAATTTGTGGATACCTGAAAAGGGATGGTTCAAAACAATGTCGTTTCGAGATTTTATTTATACTAGGAAAGTTTTAAATTCGTTCTTCCTATATTAGGGAATAAATGAAGATTGTACGTTACGTACCTTAAATTAAGATGAAATGATTAGTAAATACGATTTGTATATTTTAAATTCACATTCATATATTACAATCTTCAAATTAAAGTAGGGACCATTAAGCTACACATAATTTACAGTCACTTTGGATTATCGGATTATACTTACAATTTACACTTAGCATAATCCGTTTGCTAACAGAAGGTGGGACGTCATTTGACGCTATGCAGAGGTAAGCTCCCATCTGTCGTCGTTCAACCTTCGATAGATTTAACGAAGGACCCATGTACATATCCACTGCAAAGAATTGAAATCAAATTAGTATATAATTAAAAGATTTTTTTAAACAAGTTTTATTACTTCATACTTCATAAAAAAAAGAACTAAAAAGTTAAAAAGTGAAAAATATCAAGTCCCTACTGTTAACCGTTGAGGAGTTCAATCGTCCGGAGTCAATCCTGGTAGCAGTATTACATCATGCTTATTATAAACATGCATTGTCATCAGAACTGGACAAGTGTGTAAAATTTAAGCTCAATCGGACACCGAGAAGTGGGTGGGTGTAGCTTGCAAGATTTCATTACAAACACCAGTTGAAACAAAATAAAAGCTTGTAAGGTAGTTTAGTTATAGTTATGTTATTATAGTAGTTTGTACTTAGTTGTAGTTACAATCGATAACCTATGTCAGAGGCCTTTGGGCGGCATACTTTGTGACATTTGGTTTAGCCATTGATCCCTCAGCCAATATGCACTGGTGCAGCATGGTGAAGGACGCTTTAGACCCACTCAATTATGAGGGGAGACCCGTGCTTAATAGTGGGTCGTTAATAAGTGTAAGGCCACTTAACTTTAGGTGAATATGTACTCAAACTTATTTATTGTTTTCGTATTTTATTTCATAATTTTAAAGACCCAGTTTCCTGTTACCAGTAATTCCGAAATCAACAAAAAAAGATATGTACTTGACAAGTACGCCCTTTGTCTAATTGTCTGAAATGATACTCAGACATTTATCTTATCTTTCACAAAAATAAAAATTACCGAGTACCTACATATATGTTATTGAAGACTCTTCTACTTAAGTATCTACCGATCAATAAGATTAGATCGTATACTGGAATAATAGACTTTTAAAAGGCCCATAATATCATTTGACACTCTAATAGGAACATTAATCGCGGTCATACAAAAACTTTAATTCACTCATGAATAATGATATGTAATAACTAATTAAAAATAATTATAAACTTTAAAGACATGGCCATTTGACTTTGATGTATTATTTACGATAATAATGAAACTTTGATACTAAAGAATGTCTAATAGGAACTTAAAAAATGTGTACTTAGACTAATAAATTAGTACCTACTCGAATATATCTTGGAAAAAAAATAAAACAATTTTAAAGAGCCTGATAGATATTTAAACTAGTTTTTAATGAGACTTCTGTATTTTTTCAATAATATTCATCATTTTCTGGTTCTATCAAAAGCTAAATTGTTGCACGTTAATTCTTAAATATAGGCAATTTACGATCTGTTTCGTAATAATTGCCTATTCCAATTTTGAATTATGGCAATATTCTCGCAAAGCGTTGATTTATTATAAACTGTGGACGCATTTATATAATATTTATCCGTTTATAACTTGTCACAAATTGAATAAACTGTTATTTCGTTTGAAATCCGCTTACATTAGGCATGATTCTATTCAGAAATACCTTGATCATAATAAATGTCAAATTCAAATAGGTAATTTGTCATAAACAGATATTCCTATGAAGAACGTATGTAGCAGAATTTAATTATTTGCATGAAATATTAACATGAAGAAACATTTATAGGAACATGTTTATCATGCTTTAAATTTTATTCTACTATTCAATTTAAATAAACATAAATCATATTTCGTTTACATACCTATTACCTGAGTTTTGAACGGGAAATGTATTGACGCTGTCGTAGCTATAATTAGCTACGAAAACGAAGTAACTGAACTGTGCGATAAATATGAACAAATCATCTTAAATACACCACGTCGTTTCTCACGATAACAATTCAACGGCCATATGTCGCCCGAAGCATGAAATACCTTAAATCACTGCTGATACCTCATAACTGAATAGGTCTAGCAAGAGCATACTTCGTCACGCTGCAATGCGGACTTGCGGAGGGATTATTGGCCAACCAAAAGAGCTTCTGACGTAACGATTGTCATCTAACGATAATAAGCAGTGCCAATAGTATACCTACGTGCCCTCCAGAACAGAGAAACGCTCGAGAATATTTTTGCCACTAACGGTCACCAATCCGTTTTCCGACCGCACTCGAGAACCTTAACTCAGTATCGACGCAAGCTACAGGTAAGTACTTCATATAAAAGAATACCGAAACATGAAGCAGTTCAGGAAATTGCTGTTATTAGTCACTTGTCTTTATACCAACCTCTTGGTGTAATTTCTCATGATTTCATAGTTTTCAATGGGGCTATAAAAACCAAACGTAACCTAAACACGTACCTTTGTGTAAATCACCACGATCGTTCCGTAACTGAATATGAGTACCGTCTTCTCTTCTCCATAAAATCCTGGGTAACGGTCGACCGTCAGCCTTACATGAAATGCTTACGTTAGTTCCTTCTTTCGCCACCATGTCGCCACTAGTACCTTCGTCAACTATGTTTGGAGGTACTGTAACAAAATTAAAGTATTAGGTACCTACTACAATAGACTACATAAAAAGTCACCTTACAAGAAACTACTCTTGTAGGAGCACTATGAATACAATTAATGTTTGTTTTTCTTTTAGCGTTTACGATGGTTTCTATAAACGTTTACTAAAACCTTATATGAAGGGTAAAATTCTAATAGATCTTTTAGGTTACAAATAACGTTTAAAGGCGTAAAAAAGTGATAAAATAGCAGTATGGTAAATAAAACGAGTGTAACCAATCACAAATTATCACTTAAACAATTTATCAACAAAAGTACTTTAACGTAGTCATAACGTTTATAGAATCCATCGGAATAAAACATGAATGATGAATTAAACGTTGTTTGGTGGATTAAAATGAAGCGTTATACTTAATTTATTTTCAGTTGAATTGCGTTGGTATTAAAACAATGGCGAGTGAACCGACGTAATTTATACGTCATAGAATTGTTATTCTCCGCTAAAGGAATAAATTTTCACCGAAATTTTACTTTTTGCTCACTTTTTTTCTTCCTTCATTGGGCGAAATTGTACCTACATAAATCTTACGATACGATCTTTTGATAAATATTTATAGGCTGATTTAAATTAATTAATGGAATTTCGCATGAAAACGAGATTTTGGTTTGCGTTTCTTAATTACAATTTGTTGTTGACTTGTGTAAGAAATATAGTTGCATTTTGCAGATTTATATCTCACTTCATTTGGCCATAATGTTAATGGAGCTTGCTTTTTGTTATAATTATTACGTAGGTATACATTATAAATGGTATTAAAGGTTTCGTAGAAAATACACAAAGCTTTGAACGTAGTAGGTGGAACTGAATTGCAAGGTTCTAATTATTATTGAAAATTTTAAAGGCCGTAAGTATAAGTTAATTATCGTTCATTCAAATACAGACATTGTACCTAATTGAACAAGAAAGTATAAAAATAAACATTCTACAAAATGGTAATTTAATTTTACCTTCAATGGAGACAAATTATTCCATTTTCCTTATCTGAACTTCTAAACGTGAAGCGGCAAATATTTCGACAACAAAAGGGGTATTTAACGTAGAGAAGGGCGCGTAATACGAGTAGGTATTTCAGTAAAAGCTCATCCGAAGTAGTAGAACAGTGAATTAATCGTAGCTCTCACGTCCGTCGCTATAGCACATCGACTATTTGTTCCGGATAGTACAATTTATCGTTCCGACATTTCGTCCGTGAGTACCGAACTGGGACCAATATCGGCACCAGGCTTTAGAATTGAGTACCCCTTCTGTGAATCAGCGTTGTAGGATTGGTACCAGTCTTAAATGCAATGGGTAAATAAATTAATTCATGCTGGTATATCCGGTCAGTGGCAGCTATACTATGCCATGCTATGCTACGCCATGCTAGGCTATGCTATGCTAAGCTATGCTATGTTAGGTATGTGGCACGTACGATAATTTACTGTTCTGCCATTTTGGAAATAAATGCAACTGGGACTATTGTAGGCTAGGATCTTCTACTCAAAATATTGACCCTATAATTGTTGTTTATAAGTTATTACTTACTTACGTACTTCTTTCTTCTGTTTTTTGGTTACAGAGGATTAGGGGTATTAGAAGATTTTATTTTATCATCTAATCAGTTTATAAGCCATAAAGTAACGCCTTGCCTTGATTTAAATTTCCTAAAATACGATACCAGACGACTTTCTAGGCTTGAAATAAGGTAAAATAATATTTAATTTTAATCTTTCAATTTGTATTCTCGATGAGATTCTTACTTAGGACAAAGTAAGATATTATAAAATTATATTTACATCAAGCTTCAATAGCCGAATATTGCAGTTATTTCTAGTTCCTACCAGTTCAAAGTTTGGAACAAAATGTGCGGGCACTAAATCAACGGAGATAGTCGGAACTACAAGCCGGACGTGCGAGAACGACTATTAATTTGCATGCCTATCTACATACACAATGCCCCTTTTGAGGTCTTCATTTATACATCTACATACATTTATTTTATATTATCGGATTTTTTTAGGGTTTTATTTTTAACTTCATAGAGCGTCTAAGTTGGCAGTAATTTTTTGCCTTTATTATTGCAGATAATATTCTTGAATATTAATAAAAAAATGTCAATACATTTAAAAAGTTTGTATTGAAATACCATTACAAAGAAAACGCAAATCTTGTTTTTTGAAAATAAAACAGCCAACAATTTTTAGCTATTTCCAAACCGGCTCTTATACTATGTTATTATGAAAGAAAAATGTTGAATTAGGCCGAATATTTGTGGTGCAATAAACCGTTATTTATTGATGTTAATATTAGAATGTCATTTGGAACGAACAGCGAGAACTCAGTAAATATGTTCTTAAATTTTGGGTGATTTTCACTCTGTATTTACTAAATCAGTTTTAATTTTATAGATTACCTACTATATTGTTTTTTTTGCGATAGTTATTTGCCATCTCTTTCTTGCTCAAAGGAAAAATAAATGTAATTGATGTCTTTTCGTGTTCGCTTTTAAAATATCATTGCCTACTACTAAAAACTTAGCCATTACTTATTATTCATCTTTTTGATAGGAGATATAATTAATGTATTATGATTCGAATTTTAATATTCTTTCAGTATAATTTGATAAAAGTTATGATAAGTATAATTAGGATCTTCACGAACGCTTTGTCTAAGACACAAAGACCTTAAAAGCTTTAGATAATTTAAATATTGTGTATCTATAATTTTAGAATATTGTATTTTTTCCAGTTGTTATACTTTTTAAACACTAAAATCTGTCATAAGTTTATAAAATTTCAAGTAGTTAATTTTACTGAATAACAGCTATGTTAGTGAGAAAATATTATTTTTAAGTCATTTTGTTGATGATTTACAACTTCATAATTTCAATCTCAACCAGTAAGTAACATGACTAAAAGATATTAAACGTGGGTTGCTGTTACGTACTATGTTTGAACTGTGTTTTTTTTCATATTGCATACATAATACTGCTCTTGGAGGAACTATTTTAGGAACTCAGTGACTAACTGGTTTATACGTCAGAACGCAAAAAAAAGGAAAAAATTTTCCTCATTTTTTTGTTCGGACGCTGCGTCTATATATTTTTTGGTTTGAGACCTTGGTATGTTAATTGACTTACCTAAGACATCAACACAGCCAATCTGCTTCTTCATAGTACTAGTATTAATCTGGCACATGTAGCACCCTCGGTCTTCCACCTTCAAGGGTCGGATGTGGAGCTGCCAAGACCCTGGGGAGTCGTTGGTGACGGCGTATCTTGAACTATGTGTCACCAAGCGTGTATGGAGCGTTAGAATTGTTTGATCGTCCGCTCTGATCCACGCAACCTGTAAGAAAGTATTATAATTACAACTCAGACCAAAAGTATATAGACCCAGTGTTAATAATTAAGAATCTTCATACATTTTCTGCAAAACCGTACAGTGCAATCCAGTTTCATGACAATTTCTAGAGTCTGTTTAACATTGCAATAAATACACTAACCATTAAGTAAGGCTTGCTTACAAATTTTTAACTCGAATCAGACTCGGGCTTCCTACCTACCCGATAAAATTTACTATACAGAAAGTTACTTATTATAATATGTGACTAAGTAAATTGGATTTAGAAAGAACTTTATAATCCGATCCTACTATAGGCATCACATAATTAGCTTAATAAGCTTTCAAATTTACACCAGCATAGAAAATCTAATAAAAAGTTCATACTAGTTTTAATGGCTGTAAGTGGAGAGTGCCTAGTTCTGCAAAGTGGATTAGGAGCTAGATCATTAATGTTTGAGCATAATTTGAAAAAGGAAAATTTGCGCTTCCACAATCCATTTATAATTCACCTATAAGCACAATGTCCAAATGGTAAAATTTTGTATATGAATTGTACTTAAAGTTTTTTATGGGAAACATACATGCTATTTATGACATTGATGAGATTTGCTATCATAGATGTGATATTCGTAATCACGCTTTTGTCATAGAAGAATGCTTAGTAAGAATAAGAAGTTTGATAAGTCAAAACAACTAATATACGGCAACCCAAATTAATGAAAAATTAAAGTACTTATCCCTCATTACCATTCCCTTCAATGCCGTTAACTTTAAATGATCGAATTATTATCTCATTTCATTATAAGATGCGTCAAACTTTAAAAATAACTAAATTATTATCATTTAAATGACTTGCCTAGTTAGGATTAGGTAACTAATTTAAAAGTAAAGAGTATAGAAAATCGCTGGCAAAGTCTAATCTTATTGACTTTAAAAATATTCGTGACCTTAAAAGAAGTATTGAATCATGAAAAGAAAAAATATAATCTTGTAAGAGATTAATTCAAAGTTAAAAAAGAACAGGAAAAGGAATCGGTAATTCGTAATGAGATAACCGTTAGGTGCAAATGATTTTGACGGTTGAGCGGACCCGAGCGCAAGCCAGTTGGATTGGAAATAAATTGGAGTCGACATCAGAATTTGTACGGCCATTTTAAAATACACGCCGACTCGATTCGAAAATCCCTGTCTCATGTTATTTGTTATCATTTGTGTGTGATACAAGTCATTAGTAATCACATTCTTCTTCTGATTCATACTGATTCTCATAGTTATCATGTACCTAATCTAGTCCTTAATAAGTTCTCATTTCTAACACTTCTGAAAATATTGTGTTGTGTAGTAAAGTTAAATTAGTTTGAATAACTTCTTTAACATGTGTTATCTTAAATTTTTCTAACTTACAACAAGTTATAAGACAAAAGAAATGTGATAAGGTCACGCAAGAGTTTTGTGAAGCTATAACTCAAAACGGGGAAAATATTTAAGGCGTTTTCAAGTTACAAAGTAGACTATATTTTTTCTCCATTTGGGAATTACTGTTTCAAGATGTTCAAAGAATTTGCAACTTATATGCTTGAGGGTTTTTCTTAGACTACGCCTACTTAATCTAATACAAATTTCTTATATGAATGACTGACGTTTTTCTGTTACATATTTTATTTCTGATAGTTTGGTCTATCCTTTAGTTTTTCACATAAGGAATCAATTTTAATTTTTCATGTACTACCTTTACAATTCATTAACTTCAATAGTTCGGTTGGTTTCTGGAAGAAATATACATATACGCACCCCAGCACCACTTAACGGATTCCATTATAGTACAAACCATGGTCGATCCGTTAAAAATACATTACAAAATATTAATTGAAATCTGTCCCGCCTATTAGGATTCAATAACAAAGATATAGAGATTTATCATTTAGCTCACTGAGTATTTAATGGTCATTATTTAAGCCTTACTCAAATCCAGTATCACAAAAACAAATCATCTGAACCAGCGCAAAAAGATAAGTACTAATTTATAAAGGCCGAGTGTCATTTATTCGCGCAAGTAATTTGTGTCGTGCAGATGACGTTTGAACATCATAATCCTATTTGAATTTGTCGCTAGGAAAAGCTTCAATAAAACATTAAATTCGTCATGAAACGTAGACGGTAAAAATATCTGAGTGAGCTAATTTTTTATATAAAAGCTAATGGCGCGAAAGACGCTTACTTCCGTCGTTTCAACGAAATATTATATACTGTGCTTCGTTGCAAGTAAAAATGTAGTTGTAATATTTTATCCTCGGTTTAAGAACAGCTCGTTTTCTTGTAGACGACGTTGCAATGGTAATTTATTTAGTGTCGTCTATTCTTCGTTGTAGTTAGGAAAACTTCTTTAAATTACATTTTTGTTTAGTCCATTTGTTACTCGTACCTACTCGTATTTCCGGAGAAAATATACTCGTAAGAAATCTGCAAGTATTTTGAATTTTATTACTTAATTGGATATCTGTTGTAGGTATCTAAGATCATCTTCATGATTTACGAAGGTATAGACTAGAAAAATTTATCGTTTCGGAATATTTTTTAATTACTAAAGTGACGTAATTTAAGTGTAAATAGCGAAATTTCAAAAATAAAATTGCGAAACAAATATTGAAGGTAAATTAAACTTTAAAATGGTACAAGTGGACAGCGAAAACTAAAGACACAATTAAATAAGCAGTTAAATAAACCAGACATTAACGAGACGGGAATAAAGTCTAGCACTAGCTTCAGTGTTCTAACACTGAAATAATACTTGGTAAACTTTGCAGCCTTATGTCTTGTAGACTAGCCTGCTTAATACTTAGCACAAAATTAAATCCTCAATTTTTTTTAGTAAAACGTCTAAAGATACCTAAATCTTTATAATTCCATATTTTTAAGAGTGACCTATTGCGATCCTTTAGTTTTTTCCTTTCCCCTCTTAAGGGTTACAGAACATTAATCTATAATGTTGGTCATAGGCTGACTGTAAGTAAAATATGTTCGTAATGATTTATTATAGTAACAATGTAGGTACTATTGGATTAAAATGATATTTTTACAGCTTGTAGTAGGTATAACGTCAGTGTAATTTGTTACCGAGCAAATATCTTCACAAAATCGTACCAATAAATATAATTAAATCAATCTAAATACTTGAAAATAAGAAAATAGCATATTTTTTGTGCCAACGATTCCAAGGAAATATTTTCCGCTATACCGCCATCAAGTTTATGATTTATTTTCTTTCCCATTCCATATCACATTATGCCACAAAAAACGTTCCATTCCTAGCCCTTGTTTAATATATTTCGAGAATCTCTGCGCCATCCTTCTTAAATTTACCGTGACTTATCTTATTTTCCCTATTTTCTTTTAGTCCGTTATACAATTTGAGGCTTAACACGAATGGAATTATAGTGATACTAGCTAAACCAGGAAACGTTTCGTTGTGACTCTAGATTACGCGTACCTCCCATTTAATCTTTTAAGAGATGAATTGGTATAAATCCTTTTTAGTAATATTATCTACACTTAGATGTAAGGAACCCAAGTATAAACAAATATTTTCTATCTCATTTCCCCTTCAAAATATTACTAGCACAAGTAAGGTACTTCATCATTTTGCAGCGATTATTAAGACCCAACTCAAGCATTTTCATTGAGATTTCAAGACCCTACAACGGTCCGTCTTGTGTAGCTTTTGCAAGTCATCGGAATCACCCGTAAAATACAGTTTAAATGTCATTAGAGTGATCGATAGCCACCGAAAGGAAGGTTGCTCGTTTGTCATGATGGAGGACACTAAATGGATCCTCTATAAACGAGAGTTATTTACGGACCACTCTCTAAACCGTGCAAAAACACGTGAAAAGAGTAAATCCTCAGATAAAATGTTTGGTGGAGTTTCGCATTGAAAGATCATTAATTTTGTTTTCTTCGCGGCAACGGTCGGTTCGTCCGCTAGACTTTGCCTTATTGCAGCTGGTTCGCATTGGTGAGAAATAAACGGTATTTTTCCCCGTTTTCTCGCTTTTTTATTTCTTTTATTTCGCTTTTTTTATTTCACGCGTAATTAGGTCTAATTAACATCAAGACATTTATTATGAGGTTTTCGTTAAATTTCCTTTGACATCTCTGTTGGTCAGGTATTTTTAGGCGTATAACTTGTATTTACATACTTTAAAATATCACTATCACAGATAAATTTTATGCATTTTGTGTAAATATACCCACGAACTAGTCCCACAAAATGTAGCCTACATTTTACTGGTGTTCAAAATATTCCAACATTTTTTGGTGGAAGGATGCCTGGAAAATAAAACAAGTCACTTTTACTGTTAACATAATATATTTTCTAGCTTGTAGCAAATACTCGTTGAGAGTAGATGCTAGACTCTGTTTATCATAATGGATGAAAGATATTTTCTAAGGAGCAAGACATTAGCATATAAGACGGAGGGTTTTTGAAATATCTAGAGTACAGCGATCGGGAAGATAAAATGATTTTAAGTCTGCAAAAGTTGTATATAAAGTTAGGTAGGTATACATTTTGGCCGCGTTTGTTTGCAAATGCTTTTTTTTTAACGATTTAACAACTTAGTTACGTTTTAATCTCATAGATGGCGCTGTAAGATTTGTACAAAGTATTTACAGACTAAATGATTTTCTAAAAGCTGCCGCAAAAGTGTTAAATATTTAATTTCAATTTCATAAAACAAATAAAAATATGTAATAAATATCATTTTTTTAAATCATTCAATCTATCAATTATTCAAAAGCTAAAACAAAAAAACATCGAATTTTATTTTACGGCCACTTCAATGTTTCTTACTAAAGTCTAATAATTTGGTACTTTAACTTACAATATTAATAGAGTTAACAAATATTTCACAGAATTACAGTTAACTGTCGTTAGAACCATATTAAAGTTGGAAAACGGTTTAATCTACGACTTAAGCAAATTAAATCTCGGCTTCGGAACTACAAACTTTCATGTGAACGTATTTCATACAAATACAAGTTTTGCAAACCTGCTAACTTTCAACCACTTATAACTTACTAACTCTTCAGTAGGCAACTATGATAACTGAAAGTAACTGGTCATAATTCATTAAATTTAGTCACGCAAAATGGCTAGAAAATTTGTGGTAAAGTTGTGGCAACTTTGCCATTAAATCTGTGGATAGTGGCAAAATTTTTCTATCGCCACTGTGCTTCAAAGGACACGTTTTGATATCAGTTTTTGCCTAGACTAAAGAATTTTGCTTGCAATTTCATTATCCTTATAATAAATTAAATGTTGTATTTGTAGCGACTATAATGCAATTTGTATAAGTTTCAATAAGGTTTAAGTGCTAATATGAATAGTTTAAGTAACTGAGCATTTATTTTGCAATATTTTATTTTTAGTTATAATAATATTATCTATATTTGTTACAACGTAAGAATGGTTGGAAAATAAAAAATAAATAATTTTATCTTAAGTGACCTTTCTAAATAAAACCTCCTATTATAGTTTTTGCGTCTAGAGATAATAGCGACCTATTCATAAATGTCATCGACCTTCAAATCCTCTTCAAAAGATTCTTATTCTTTCCCAATTTGCCTAAAATAAAATAACTCTTTTCGGAAATAAGCTTGTTTTCTTAAATAACACTGAAATATATTTTACCTAAAGTGAGATAAAATTCTCGCTGAATATTTTGTTCTCATTTAGGCATATACAATACTATTTATTTTGTAATTGTGCGTTTAGGATCATTTACTCTAGGCACAGTTTTAGTTAGACATAACATTTTTTATATTATACTGAGATTAGTTTTAATGAAATAAAGCAAGATGTAATGAAATGGGTTCAGTCGTTTCAGCGATTATCCGAAACAAACAGAATTACAGACTGACAAAAAAATTGTTAATAAATACTGTAAGTTGGACATAGTAAAAGCTAATATTTTGATATTACAAATGGGCATTAGAATTTTCTTTACATTACGTGTACGTAGATAACAAACGAAATTACTATATTGTGACCCGAGTTACTCGTGATTTGTGAGTTTAAATTACGCGACATGAATAAATGTATTAGAAATGGGAGTTCTAATATCTCTCCGTTGTTGGGCACGCAGCGTGGCGCTGTCAGATTCAATTTGTCCGGAATAAAATATTGGCGCAAACATTGCTACGAGATATAGTTTTTACAGTAATGTGACAGTATCAAAAATAGATCTCTTGTATAATATTTGGATACTTCTCTCTCGGCCATCCATTACTCGCCTACGCACATTGATATTTAAAATTGAGGAGCCCTAAAAAGGTAAGAATAAAATGCTATTTGAGTATAAATCGATAAAGGTTAATGACCTGGGTTATTATGATTTTATTAAAGTCACCAAAGTCCTATTTCGTATCTACAATTGCGGACACTTTACATTATTACGTGTTTGTGATCATCGATAGGTACCACATTTTTAATCCACCTGGAAGAAATGACTATTTAGTGATAATACCGTCTTTTACACTTTGATACAAAAAAGTTTAGGAGTATTCAATGAGGATATTTTGTTTATAATTAGGTACAATCTTACAATTAAATTTTGTGATTATATTTTTAGTTAACGCAAGGGAATTTACTACCTAAGTATTTAATTTTTACTTGATGCAATTACTCAAATGATTGTTGATCTTATTGTTCTATATAAACAAACATATTATTAACTTTGTGTCAATAAAGCGTGGGCGATGTCTTAATCTGTTCTATTTTAGTCTAATTTCTATTTTCAGTATGCGATAAGCAACTGAATTCTATATTTATAAAACGTTCATTTTCCAATAATAAATATGAAATAGCTCGTTACAATGCTCCAGCTTGCTAACGGATTACTGGCTGCAATACGGATCAAGACTTTATGGGTATTAAAGGATTATTGTACCCGATTTCAATTCTGCTTTGAACCGTTTAGAGATTTTAAGCATTTAGACTTAGATTATAATAGAAAACAACATCAGAGCTTTATGTATAGACTTAGTAAGATGATTTATTAAAAAGTAATTGGTATTATTTTTAAGAGACTTCGGGTCGTACACCGTGCCCAGGGAATCCATATACCTAGGTACATACAAACATATAAACTTAAATACATACACACATACTTATATACATACATACATACATACGTGTATACATTATGCTCTCGAAAAACAAGTCTCCCGTTGGCTTACTCGGTTAAAATATTTGGTATTTTACATTGTACTTCACATGGTTAAAGATTAAATTGATACCTCAAAGCCAAGAATACGCTACATAAAAAGAAAAATCTATTGTACAGTTTCCACAAAGTTCGCTATTGTTCTAGAAGATAATTTGAAATAAAGTGGCGTTTTAAGTGTTTGAAGCAAGTTGGAAGAGATAATTAGAATCCAATACTGCTTCGTCTGCAGTTATCTTTAGTTGAGGCAGACTTTACATTGTATTGTAGTTTGTGTGCTAAAGATGCATTGGATTTCATAGAAACTTAGTAGGTACTCGTAGATATATCGTTTATTAAATTCAGAGCATAATTAAAAAGCTTATTGTTATTTAGTTTTGGTAGTCAGGCTGAAACATAATGTATTTTAATGTTTCTATGTTTTATTTTATTTCGTTTATTTTTAACACATAAATAACACTTAGGCTTATGCACTTCTTCAAGTAAACTTTAACTATAATTATGCCAAATCTCAAACTCGTGTGTGCCTGCATTCGGAAAACCGAGTCCAAAGTTAGACCAAACCAAACCTTCACATATTAATAATATATACGAGTAATAAAAACACCTCATAATCCCCAATATCAGAAACGGAACAATACATTATAATCCCCAATATCGGAAACAGAACCATACCTTATAATCCCCAATATCAGAAACAGAACAGGTAAGAACTGCTTCTCGGCCGAGAGCGACGGTGACGTTTTCAATGGGGCCCACGAAGTTGGGCTCCGCGTCTCGGAGGGACACGGTGGGCCCCACTCGGCTCAGAGGAGACGTGGTCTGGTACCGCATACTGCTCTTCACCACTGCAACAACAAAACTAGTGGTTATTAAACGAAAAACAAATATTTCGACTGCAAATATTAGAGGGTAAAATATAACAAAAAATACACTAAATATCACACTTTAAAAATTGCAATAACTTTTTAATTACACAAGATATTATTATATTATCGAAATAAAAAATCCCCGAAAAACAGTTTAATTTTGTAAATAAAACCTTCATACTCGGTAATCTTCTTTTGAGAGATAGCTGAAAAAAGTCATGAACAAAAATAACTATTTTTTTAAATAAGATTCAAAAGTGTGATACTTAGTTCTGCATGTCAGCGTATTACGTAATGATACAAGCATAAAAAATTATGAATATAAGAAATTCATAAAATCCAGTAAAAATTTTCATCTTTACGACTAGAAATACCGATTGTATACCTATCACCAGTCTTCGAATACTGTTTAGGCCAAAGGCAAAAAAAACTACCATTGTTATATTTGACGTTATGCTTGTTACAAAACGTAATATCGTTTCTTTTTAAATATTCTTAGACATATCTTCATATCGACGACTTGCTTTATTTTCTACGTCGGTGGAGCGCATATTGAGATAAGAAATAACGGGAGGTTATGAGATGACTCTATTCCCCTGACTTTCTTGTGTATAGAGCATGAATGAATTTAAGAGATACGAGTATGTCATGCATTTTTTGTTAACGAACACATTGACTGAACAGGATGTTTCTTCGGAAAGGAACAAACTTTTATACTTTTTGGAGTTCCTTACGGTAACTTAGCGTCTTAATCAAATACTAGTTAATATTAATAGAAGCCTTCTGCTAAAAATAAGAGGTGTATAAAAAAATATATAGCCTTTATCAGTAATGGAGACGAATCCAATGACACTTCAAATGAAGAGATGTACATACATACATACATACGCTTGAAATACATTACCTTAGGTACTGACATAGTCAGGTAATATATTTATTTAGAAAAAACAGCAAATCTATCATTACAGGTAATTAACCTATTCGACAGAGTGGCCTTACATAAATATTTAATTTTGTATAACAGTTTACAAACCTAAATAGCTTAAGTTCTATATCGCTTTTAAGTACAATGAGTAATAATCAAGTGTGTACACGTCTACGGCAAGAACTATTAGAGAAGAAAACCAAGATCATAAGCCTAGACTCTTGAAAGTCACTTCTGATGCTGTACGTAGGTAATGATTATCCTGTTACTCAGTTCTTTATTCGAGGATTCCTAGTCCATTTACTGTTTTGTCATTTTGTAGTAGGTAGGTAGGTACTTTAATGTAGTTCTTTGTGATTGAAGTTAGTTTTTCGTAGTATTTTATACCCAGTTGGTGGTTTCGCACAGACAGCCTCATTTATTTATCTAAATCCGCGAAAACTACCGAAGTAACGACGGAAATTCCTACAAAATCCGTTTGGTACTTAACGAGATTAACGGGCACAGACGGGCACTCTCAGAGGATATTCCTTTATTTTCCTTTTACTTTGTTCTTTTATTACTACATAGAGGTATGCATCCCTAGTAATATTGTTATTTTGTCAAATTGAAATCCGAATTTATTCGTGTCAAAAATATTTAAAGTATTATTTTTATGAGTTTCAAAATAATTGAGACTTAGAAGCGCATGCTTATACTTTTAATTTTTTTAAGGTTTTTAATTTTTAAATTTTTTTATTATTTCGGTATGATTTCATTTTTTGAATATAATTTATAATTTTTTAGCAACACAAAATACAAAAAAAAAACTTTTTCCTACCTAATTTACTTATTCGTAAAATCTTCATAAAACATCGTGAGATTATTAAGACTTTTTGTAGTGTTTAAATATTGTACAAAACGTAAGTAGTGAGATTAAAAACGTATAAAACAAAACATAAAATTCTGTGTTATGTTAACATAACCTTGAATTCAGCACTGCCAGCCGAAAATCCGAGCGTACAAAAAAAAATTTAAGCTGCTCGTAAAGCGATTCAAAGTAGCATTATTTTTTATCTGCATTTCGCCAGGGCTTAAATCCTTCACTGACGACGTCATAACAAATTTAATGGTAGGGAAAAGAATGTAGCTCAGTCGACTGGACCTTTTCTTTTTATAAATTGTTGACCCTTTTTATCGTCATCGGTCGGTCTAAGAAATGGCTTGAGGGAACTAGAGCCATGTTTTTCCGACCGCTTCTAATCTCACCTCTGATTGCAATACGTTTCTTACGATTTTTACGACACCATTACAGTTTCCCCAGAACTTGTGTGTTAAATTGCGGATACCAAATAACACCCGGGCTTTTTCATTATCCAACTGCCTAGAATCTTATTAATTTGGTTACATTTATGAGCGTAGTAAAAGCAGAGAATGAAATGGTTTTCTGTAATCTTTGAGCAGCATCTTTGATGGATATGTCTGTTCATAGATGTGTTTGAAGAAGTTTTTATAATTCTTTTCTTCATTAGTCACTTTGTCGATTCTACACGACAACCGAAGTTATTAAAAGACTGCAATTGACTTCCATATAAATAACGGCCACTATAAATTGAGTTAAGCAATCTGCACGCAATGAGTCGCTATTTGTTAAATCTGTTACCTGACATTATGCTGTCAATTTTCTTAGAATTTACAACCCTGTTATTAACCCTCGTTTTGCCATGGGGAAGTTACAAGTAAAAAAATTTGAAATACACGTACGTTTGCTACTTGTTCTATCTGAACAATATTTTTGTTTTTCATTGCAATAAGCATGAAGTATACCTAGAAGTGCTTACCCATATTTTTCCTAATGTATCATGACTTAGTACATTACTCAGAGGCATTAGACAGCAAGACATTTTACCGTTTCCTCGTACGTTTTCATGAAAGTTTTATGGAGTATCTGCGCAATAAATGTGAGTAGCACTTTTAAAAGCGCGCTCATAAATCAAAATGTGTCTTATTCCAAATAAGTATGGACTAAGTACTGGCGATGACCCAATGGATCATAATACACATCGCGTCTGTTTCTAAGTTTGTACTAACGAAATAGATGAAGCTTATTTTACAACACTGACAGATAAAATACAAGCTTGAAATTTTCGATCGGAGGATTTGAGTTTATAGAAAAAGTTGCAGAATCTTTAGACCAGAGATCATAGAAAACAATGAAAGATATATTGAAAAATCTTCTTCTCTTTGATTCAGAATGGTTTGAGGATGGGGGAATTAAATATCTAATACCTCCCTTAACTAAAGCCGTGACGTATGCATGAATAGGTATAAATTATGAAAACGGTTAAAACATGTTAAGTCGTCCTCTAAAAATTCCAATTTATATAACTTCATTTTAGAAACACGAACTAAAATTTCACGAGAACTTCATGAAATTTACTCTTTACGACTATGTCTTCCATCTAACTTGAAAGTGCTTTCGACTATGCTTAACTTATTCATCACTTAAAATCAACCCAGCTTATTGGGCTATGAACTTGGTAGTATAGTTTAAAGTAACATAGGAAGTAGGCATCCATTTAATAGCATCTTCAGGATTTTAACTATGTTCTATGAATTGTAGTATTGACCACATTCTTCTTTAAGTTTGGCTTAAGGAAACTTGGCGTTGTATCTTGGCTGGACACCTAAAAGCCAAATTTTGCCTTTTTCTTCTTTCGTCCTGGTTGGCAACGCATCACTGAGTAAATGTTCATTAGCACCGATAACTATGCCAATGGTAAATGTTCATCATCATCTATGGAAATCAGTTACAGCTTATTATTGTTTCCTTACTATCTAACTGTCACCATGGTCACTTTTAATACCTTTTGCATCCCTCTCAGATCCATGTATTTCTGATCCCTGTTCAGTAAACATCCATCCCCAATTCGGTGATCTTTTGTTTCCTTTTCCCTTTCCGGTTACGCTCATGTCGGATGTATTGTATAGGAAGTTCAGTTCAAATACCTAACCCAAAGTTGGAGGCAGCCATTGAAAAACGAGCCTTCCCAGTGTCTTTATTATTAGTTACGAGCTCCTATTCCTTAATTAATAAAGTTTGAGGTCGACAGACGTTTCGTTACAGTTATGGTTACGGCCCTTATTTACTAGCACAACCTTTCTCCGCTTCAGAAAACACCTAATTAGTTCTTAGGTATATAATTTGACAAGTAGGCGAGTACTAGTATTGTTAAGATACGAATAAAACTTTAATGACCAACTATTCGATTGATATTATCAATGTTAATTCAAGCATATTAACTAGAGTCACGGTTTAGAACTGCCTCAAAGTCGTATAATTAGATCCCTTCAACGATCTTATGCGTAAAGTTGTCACCGTTTTGTACATTGATATCGATATAACTTCGGCTATCAGCTTGACTAACAACATACTAAAATCAAAGCTAAAATCTATTGAAATATCGAAATTGATATTTGCAACATGGAAATAGCTGATAGGCACATTTATATTTGTTCGATTTTCGTGAATATTTCATTAATATTTTTTGTATCTTTTTAACGGTTTTCGAATGTAAAAATTGTACCTCTTTTGTAATTCAATTTAACTCTGATATGATCTGAACAGCTGAATGTATATTGAAGAGGACATCCATTTAAAAATATCATTAACAAACAAAACACGTACATTTATTTCTGAGTCCGATCCCGTATCAATCAATGTAATGGTCATCGATTTGATTTGGCCCAACTGCTCCCTAAGCGATGCTTGACAATTATATTTGGTTTGACCTTTTTGAATTGGAAAATCAAATGGACAACAAATCTGTGTAAAAACCCTACCAGCCAATTATACAGCAGATTGCTTTTTCTTCAATTAAATTCGAAGGTAAATTTTTTAAGGTATCGTAATCAAGTGCTATCCATCTTTTTTTTTCAGCGTTACTCCGCAACGTTTAGTATTAGAAAGCTATAATTTGACAGAGATATCAGTCAGAAAACTATAATACAATTATACTATAATAGTTGTAGGCCAAAAATTTGAAAAAAAATTGAGTAGGTAGTACTTCTCTTCAGTTATGTTCCTATTGACCATCAATGCTGAATATGGCTGAAAGGTTGTGTAAATTAAGAAGGTACAAAAAATCTAAAATAATGTTTCTCTATCTTCTTAACCAATGAAATAAACACATACTAACGCGTACAAAACTAAAAAATGGTTTGAATAAAAAAGAAATATTGTATGTAAAGACATTACATAAAACTTTCGATCTTGTAAATTTAAAATTTCTTTGAGCATAATGACAGACTGAACGGCGCGGGTTTTAATCCTTTGAGCTGTGTCAACGAAAATCTGTCCACTCAAACATTTTCCTCACTTTTTTGTAATATTTTCTCACGGAAAAAGTATGGTTAACGACTTTTAATTTTTTTCCAGCCAGATTCATTATTCAAATTGGAGGTAAAATGTCTCGAGTGACCAGAAAAATGATTTTAGCACATCTGCTTTTTGTGTTGAAACCAGCTACGTATTATTTTGTATAGGTGAGGTTATGTTAGGTTAGGTTTAAACATTACCTATGGGTGACTATTTAATACAATTTGGTGGAAAAGTAGGTACAAATGCTTACCACCTGATAATGTTATACAAATATAATCATCACATTAGACTTGTGTGTTTCAGTTATAACCATAAAATAAAGCTTATGTCATAATGGACACAAATCCAATGACACCTACGGTAAACAAAATAAAACAAGGCGTTTCGGCTGTACAGCGTACCAAAGAAGTTACGCATGTATGTAAAACATAACCCGCCTTCTACCCCAGTCTGATAATAATAAAGTACTTGACTAATTTCGTATGGAAAAAATCTTATTAATACTCTTCTATCATATTTCCAGCAAAAATTAAGTTTCCGTATACATAACTTTATAGTCTACATCTAAACGCCTGGTGAATAGGCTATTATTCTCGATGAACAGGCCATTTATCACGAGAACTTGTCAAGCGTATGTAATGAGCGAATACCGGAATAAACTACATCGTAACTGGCATAATAATTAACATACTTGCATATGATATTAAATTCTTCAATGCGTACTTACTGGTCGACTTGGTATTCCTTCGTTAATACAATTTCGTTGATTTACAGTTAATTATCGACGTAATTACTAACTACACAATTTAGTGAGAAGTTTAAATCGAATGTATTGTACAATGCACAAAAAAAAAACAGAAAATCGAGTTAAAATCATTGTAATGGGATCTATCACGTTACTATTCATATTCGCATTGGTATTGTATTTATACCCGATAATATTTTTTCTAGAACATTTTTCACGATATACATCAAACAATTAGTGTTGATAAATACGTGTTCAAATAAATTTTGAAAGATGGAAAATTGGAAATTTATCATAGGATATCGACGTCTGTCTACTGGACTATTTGAAATGCTCGTGATTTTTTTTTTCACATTGTCCCAATTATAATAGGTATAACGATATCGTTATCATGAATTTTTAGCAACAAAACTCTGGTTAAAAAAATGCAATATTGTAGCTCGCAGTTAAATTGAGTTCGTGCATAAATTCGAATAAATCTAGTATCCATATTTGACACAATTTAACATCGTTATAGTTTATTACACTACTTTTTTACACTGTTTCAATCAAATAATGATAGGAACATATTTGTTAAAAAATAAAATTACACTTTAAAATTGACTTACAAAATAGAGTATTTGTAACTGATTTCCTTCTCAATGGCTGGGCTGCTTATAATAAAAAAATCGCTTGTTTTTAACATATACCTTGTATGGTTTAGAACTACAATTAGACCACAGGGTATTGTTTTTGATAAGAGATCAGCTAAACTATTAACAATATTTAAACGCGGGTGTAGCAAAACTTGTATGACAATATGATGAGCGTGTATTAGTGACGATAATCCTTATTTTTGTAACCTAGTTCGTCAGTTAAGTCGACAACTCTGCCTTGTGCTTACAAACGTAGGAGTAGGTACGTAACGTACACTCTAAGTATATTTACCTAACAAATACCTATTATGTATCTTCTTCCACTTAGACACACAATGTAACGAGGGCGGTAAATAATTTCCAAAGCTAGTTGAATGGGCCATTATTCTCGATGAACAGGCCATCTATCAACTCGGCTTTCAACGGACGTAATGAGTGGTAGCCGACCCTTATATCCCATGGTAGCAGGTATTCAGGCCTGTGATTTTATTTAGTAGAAAACCTGCTAACAATATAAATTGAGAAATTTATTTGGCAACAGCGTGACTGCGAAGCTTACTAGTATCTTATATTAACACGCAAACATAAATCACTTTTGGATTTGTTTTATGTTACAGGAAAATTGAGGTTAAATTTATTAGAAAAAATATTGTACTCTAATACGTAATATAACTTCGCCACGCTACAGTTCGCTTACTTACTTACTAATAACCACTAATATTCTCCATAACACCTATCTATCACTAATAGAACCCACTAACAGTCCCTAGTAATTCCTACTCGAAGATGCCTCCATAGTTAGCACTGGATGATTGCACTCCAAGTTCTTTTGTTATATAAAAAAATAACATCTACGGGCTAGTTACATGCTTATCTATTTCCAAAATACTTAATTTTCAATGATTTAAAACATTTTCAGTCCCGTTAGCTATAGGTATCTACTCTTTATTTATTAGTAGGTACATAATTAGTATTTTTGATATGTAAACATGTTTATAAGTTAACAGCCTTTTTCATTTTGATATAGATCAGTGATGGAATATGTATCCACTAATTGGCTGTCTGTAAATGATTGTCTTCTCCACTTTGAAGTATCTCTTAAAGAAATATACGAACATTTTGTCTTAATTTACTTTATTCCTATTGATTCTTGAGTGAAATTATTTATCAACCTATTTCGCATTTGATTCTTCATGTCAGAGATTTCACCTTATTGTAATGTGTAGTAGGGATATTTAATTATGTTGGGTTGCTACGCCGTCAAATCCTACGTTAAACTCATTATGTAGTACCAAAATAACCATTTAGAAAAGCTTCAACATGGATCTTGAATGACAAATTGTGAGTCAATTATTAAAAGACAAAATATTAGCTGCTACTTACGAGTAACACACATCAAAATCTGTTTTCTATACCCAATTCCTTATATTATTTTATTCAAATCGATTGGATGAAATCGTAGAAATATAACATTTGTGTATTGTTGTAGGCAATGTATTATTATATAAAAGAGACGCCCTACACGGGCTTAAGTACTAAATTCCAGCGACGCGATGAAGCTAGCAAAATCTAGATAATAAATAAGTCCTAAAATTTATAACGATAAAATATGACAGTTATTATTGTTTCATTGGTACGTATTTCACCTATAAATTCAATGCCCGTGTGTTGTTTAGATATTATTGCGAGAGTTTTAGACGATAATAATATTATAGACACTTTCGCAGCTCCAAATATTTCCAAGAACAAAAGACGATTTATATTCGGCTTGTTTATTTCAACTGTTTGCTTTAATAATTCAATTATTCTTGAAACTTAAACATCTTTGAAGCATTAGTATAACAAGGACCAGAATTAAAATTTATTTGTTCATTTGCAAGCGATATTATATTCAATTTGATTATAGATATAGCGATATATACCGACATTTTATATACAAAACAACTTCAGTTTAGTAATTACATAATTATGGCCTATGAGGCATTACACAATGGATATTCCGATGTTCACTTATATTGGATGTCTTGAGAATTTTGAGGAGGGATATAAAAACCATATTATTATATTTATGTAACAGTGGTTCTAAAGTAAAAGTAGTCGTTTGTAGTAATAGTTTGAAGCATAATAACGTGATGAAAAATTGCTTGAAGAATTAGAATAGATATTAACAAAAGTAATAAATTAAAGTTCATAAGTTAATCGGTCGGTCATTTAGACTGTTAAAGAACAATACGAAGTGATCGCGTAACGGAATTGTAAATTAGAAAAGCGCTCAATATTTCTTTAACGTATTTCTATGAACAAAAGGCACGAGCAATTGGACCATAATGTAGGAAGAGATAACTAATGCAAGATACGCGATGGAAATACGACACAGGGCTCATAAAACACTTATAAATAAAGTGAGCAAAACGTTCGATTTAATAATGTACCTTAGAGAGGTTAGGTTTTTGACAGTTCACGTTTTATGATAACAGTTCTACACTTATGATATCTTAGTAAATCAAGAGCCTGTAATCCAACTTTGAATGAAAGTAAACTTTCTAGTAATACGCTAACAGAGTCATACCCCTGCACTAGGATTCCATGTGCCACGGGGGGCATGGACAACACAAATAACACATCACTAACACCCGTGACCCGAGATCAAACATCTATCTGTCACATAAATATCTGCCCCGGCCGGGAATCGAACCCGGGACACCTCGCTTCGCAGGCAGGGTCACTACCAACTAGGCTACGGGGACGTCATGATGCAATGACCTTCAGATGCCTACTTCCGGTACCTGGGTTAACCACTAAAATGGGTGTCGACTATCGTGAAAAACGCGTCTCCTACAGTAAGAAGTGTCCCACACTAAATGGCAACACTAAGCTTAAGATAACCTATTTTTTGCTATAGATATGATTCTCCAGTCACCAGGCCTCGAGAAGAAATTCTAGTAGAAATAAGCAATACCTTTGACAAATTTCCCATGCTTTTTATCCTACTATATTTGATTCACATGTAAATAAATGAATAAATAAGTACAGTATGCTTCTAATTATGTGATGTCGCAACAAACCAAAATTTTATATAACCCTGTAAGTATAATATTAAACCTTTGATGTATCTTTAAAGTATAACGCAGGTTCATTCACCCCTATCTGCTGACAAGATATCACGTATCCAACAACCCATTTGCTGAAGAGGTGGATCACGTATTTAATTAGAGCGGGGATACTGATATCATCTTTCAAACACAGGACACTTCATAAAAACCCAAGAGAATGTTGTGACCCAATTTTGGTACGAAACACACACGTTGACCTTTTAGGCTACGTGGAATATACCACTTATTTTAAAATTCATTTTGAAACAAATGCTACATCACATTGTACGTATTATTTTAGAGTTTATTTTGACAATAATTATGCTTTCGATTAGTCTTCATTTAGAAGTGTATTTGCTCAATCAAATAATTTTGCTGAAAGTTTTAACTACTTGAGGATTCATGCAACATAACGCTTTCAAAAAATAGCTTAAGATCAATAGGCAATTAAGATGCTGCTACAATAAATTAAACGGCTCGTGCAGACTGTGCCTACGTATTGAGGTATTTGATTAGCAACATTATATCGCAATTAAAATACCTTACGATTGACATAATGGCTGCATACGTATTAAAGAGTTAATAAGAAATGTACATAGGTAAATCAACCAGTTACATGTACACAACTTGAAAATCACACGTTGATTTACTGTATTTTTTTAATTCTACATTCCTCGTCATTATTATCTACTCACTGGCTCTGGCTCAATGAAGTCGTAGCCTTAATGATCTGACACAAAAGAAATGCCAAGGATATAGAATGACATCAACGACAATTATTTCCAGCCATCTAAATGGATATTATCTGGCTGAAGGAATTACATGGAAGGAATTATAATTATTATTCTTGTAGTACTACTCATTATCGCGTGAACGGTTCATTTGTGACTTAACTTCCATAAAAAGAAATGAAATGAGAACGTGTTATGACTTGCGCTATTAACGGAGTTAGTGACAATGTGACAAGACTATTGCTAGCTGGGTAATAATATAATCAGATTGTATCCCTATAACATCTGCGTTGGATCGAGGGGGCTGATTTTATACAATGCGCACGAATACCCCTGATAATAGCTTAGATACAAGCCAGGGGTGGGATAGGTGATTTATTACACCTTAAACAGATCGCATCTAGGACAGATTCCCTATATCGATGTTGATAGCTTTCGACGTCTCTCTTGTAACTACTTGAAATGGAACCCCATATTTTATAATTCAAATCTTTTTGCGCTGTAGAAACGGCGTATGCTTTGTATTACCGAGATAAACCGTATTTTGAATGTAAAAGGAAATTCTCACGCTGAATTCATTTTAAAAATGAATTTTTATGATGAATGGACGGTAGCATTTTCATCGCAATCTAATCCTTTCTGGGCTATTTTTCATATTCTGAGCACAAAAAATGTGGATCCGTTCACTTTGTTTTTTCATTGGAAAGAAGAGAATGAGGAGGAAACTGGGACACGGTGAAATACTATAGCCGGGAATGAATAGTCACCTGGGTAAATCTTGGTAAACAAAAGTATTCGACCAAAGTTGGGAGAAATGAAACGTCATTGTATAAATTGTTATTATAAAGCGAATTTCTAGTTTGCACCCTAATGGTAGACGGAAAGTGCGAACGCTATTAGAAAGAATTCTATGTAACTCTTTGCTCGCAAAATAACTAGTTAAAAACGCCTTAGAATTTACTTAATATATTATTAGTTCACGATAATGGAGTTGTAAAATAAATATTTATCACATCTATCAAATGATCATTAACAAATACTTCATTTCAGAACGTAAATAATTACTTTTCCCACGCCATATTTGATATTCTATCAGATAATTCAAATATTTAAGTTCATACTTATCATTCACCAACGAAGCGAGGGTGACACTTAAATTTTCACACAATGAAAATGTCAACAAAGTTGCGTGTCATTCATCATTAATATTTAATGTATACGACGAGAAATAATTACTCCACTCTGAGCAATTTATTGACGTCGGTATCTCCCCATCAAATCGAGGGTTGGGAACGTGAAATGTGCAAACAATTAGAAAGAGCTCTTTTTTCGTTCTCTTTAGGGTCGACCCACAATAGCACTTTATGGCAACGACAGCTCGGTTTCCATTTAAACACGGCTGAACCCATTCTATGTGCACTACACATCTGTTACTTTCACACTGCGGATAAATCATGCTGTAATAACCATAATGAAAGCGCACTACTGTCGACGACGACTGTGCTCTTGTTGCGATGACGTACAATATTTACGATATGTTTTATGTTTTGCAGAGTGAACGCTTCATTATCATATTTTCGGTGCAAACAAGATTATTAAGCGCTCATACAATGGACGTTTAATATAATGTTGTGAATGACATCAACATAAATACAAATGAGTTAGTAACAACTAAGGACTGGTTAAATATTTCGCTGCTATTATTGATATTAAATAATAATTGGTAAAGCTGAAATTGAATACTAAAATATTCTTTGTACAATAATGATTATTAATGTTATCAACACAATTTTTTTCTCTGTCTAGGTTAATTCTTATTCATGTACCTAAGGTTTTACAATATTTCAACACATTATATCTATACGTAAGTTATATAGAAAAATAAAATTCTTTAGATATTTAATCACTTTACGGTTTTATAAGAGCAAAGTTGATACTTGGTAAAACCTTGTCACAAAGGATGTTTCGAGAATCTTGAATTTTCTAAACAACAATGCGGCTGTCCAATATCAAAACCTAGTAAAGGACTTGGAACAAATTTT
>LGAG01000467.1:541808-627090 GCA_001278395.1 Lerema accius
AAGTATTGAAGTACGATCTGAAGTTCAATTTTTCTCCTAAATACAATAAGCACTCAAATCGAAGAGCTCAATGCGCGTTCCTCTCTCTCCCTAACCTATCCGATCTCATGCATTTAAATTCAGAATTAGTAAAAAGCTTTACCCACAGACTGATTTTTCAATCGAAGGTAAGCAAACCATTCTTTTAAATTCTAATTCCAGTTTTATTGAAAACGTGATTGATTTAACGTACCCCAGTAAAACGATTTGCGGAAAAGACGTAGCTTGTTTTTTCGCTTCCAATTTTTTGTCAAAAAACAAACGAAACGCCAAACTAATGCTGAAAACCGGAATCAAAATGTTTCGCCGTACACGAGTAATTCGAACTATCGGCCGTAATTTAGAAAGTTTTATAGCTATGTCCTGGCCTATATTGTGTGGAAAGCTGTGTTCCGATCCGATGATCCGATAAAACTTGATGGAGTAGCAAATAAACGTATATCCAGTCAATATTTATGTTTGATTTTCTTTTCATACGTTTTTGTGCCCGTATTTCGATTGAAGATACGGAATAAGTGATATAAATGAAACATGAATGAAGTGATGAATGGAAGCGCTAGTGCCGAAGAAAAATACCGCCGATGTGCCTTTTCAATGCGAAATCGTTATAATATTCGAGTATGAAAAATGGTGTAGTTTGATACTACAGTTTTCAGACATTAATCAAACTGTACACTTTGTTTACATAGCAGTTGCCTAGAGGGTTTGTTATTGCATTTTTTCCGGTTGACAGGGGTCAGTGGGAGCAATCAGAATACCTTTCCGGTTCACAAAGGTCTTGGTAAGACAACATAAATTATCTATCAGGAGACAACTCGCCCCAGCTCAGGGCGTTGGAAAAATGTATCTGCGACATAAAGGGCCGGAGAGCCGGTTCGTTACGTTTTGTTACTCCCTGGGGCGTACCTCGCGTCCTGCTGCAGTACAACATGAATGTTTTACACCGGCGGCGTCACAAGTGTGATTTGTAACCACTACTCAAATGGTTTTTTGTTATATTGTGGTTGGAATTTTTAAACTAGTTGTAGTGGGACTATTGACTGATAAAACGATAAATAATATACCTACACATACAAGGTGAAAATAGCTGTTGCTAATTACGAAATGGATGAAATAGAAACTTTGGATGTTACAAATATTTTTCGATGGTTCATTTTCACCACACTAACAAATCCCTCCCTACGGTGCTGGGTCTTCGAAATTTATATCACACTCGTATCTAAGCAGACTAATTTAAATGTCTGATTAAATATATCGATGGAGAACTTCGAAACTTAGATTCATAAAGACAGCTTCTCGGATGAAAACTAAGTCAAAAAAATTACAAAACGGTTGGTTTACTTTAGGACTGCATTATCGAGCTTTAACAATAAAACCTAAGTTCATACTGAGAAACAGCTGGTCACAGAAAAAATTATGGCTTAGTTAAAATTTTAATTATGGATTGAAATTGGTTGAACGGATATTAATAAAACAGCGTTTTGTCATAACATTATCCTATAAATGGGTTCCCTTGAGAACATCTTTCTTGAAACTACTTTTCAGCAAGCGCAGCTGCGGGTGTCGTCTAGCAACGAAATAAGTAAATAAATTATTTGGTAACAAAACTTACGTCGAGATGTAACATGTTTACACTCCGCGTTACGATTCATGGCTCAGTATAACTCGCACTTTTACTTTTATAACATCCCATTTGTAGCCCAAAGTAAACCTGGTTTAAGTTCCACATAACGCGATAAAGGACGTTTATTGTTTTTGTACGGGGCCAAGGTTTCGCGCTAAGATAACGTGTCGTCAACTTCATTTACGACCTTTATACGAAACGGGTGCCCGTGTTATGAGTAATGTTTGGACGCTATTTGGGGCTTACACGCATTGTTGTAAGTCCTTTCTGTAAAATTTAAGAAAAATAAAACGTAAACATGCATGTCGAAAGTCATTCGAATGGGTTCCAATTTTGAGTTTAATTAATTGGTACCTATTTATCTGTGATAATTCCCAGCCCGAAAAATTACATGCTCGTTTGGTATGTCTAAGCATGTCAATTTATAGTGTTCTTATATAGCCTCTTTAAGCTAGAACAGAACCAAAAAGTCGTTTTTACTTATATGGATGATTTAATTAATACTGCTTATGGATTGCTAAAAGCTAGTAGTGTCAAATTAGGACATTACATGATTGTTGAGGTTTTGAGTCACAAAAAATATACACAATTATGCCGCATACACTGTATATTTCAGAAGATTTTCCTCCATCAACAAAAGATAATATCACTATGACCTAAACTTTATCCCTTTATCAGCTCCCTCGGCGTTGTTTAAAAGACATTATCTGTGTTATTTATAGATCACACTTGACTTCAGATAGCCTAAAACATTTTTTATTTGGTAGCTGAGAACACATGTGTCAATTTCATAAATAAAAGATGTGGCGTACTGCGTACACAGAACAAATCAAATGGAAACGTCTTCGTCCTTCTGTAGATTTGCTCTCACCAAATTGTTGCTGCGACGGAAAACAAGTATTGATGTCAAAGGTTATAAAGATAAAAAAAACGATAACAGTTGTGTAATCAGTTAATTGCTTCTACTAGTAAACTAGTCTGTGGTCCAAATTCGACCATAAATAATTGCGTTAAACTATAGACAATGTATATAGGTACCTACTCATTCTATATCTCTGGCTGGTAGATAAATAAATGAACGCTAGTCATAGCCCCACAGTATGATTCTCTGTGTCGTGGGTGCCATGGACAACATAAAAACACACAAACATACACCCAGACCGTGAATGGAAATTTAAATTCATCGTTTAAATTTCTGCTACATTGGGACTCGAACCCAGGACCCTTTGAACAGCAGTCAGGGATGGTAACCACTGCGTCATACAGGTCGATGACAATGCTAAAGTCAGCAACGTCAACAAAACACATTGAAATGTGCCTATTTTCTTGCAAATTATTTTTAAGACAATATTTTATAAAGTACACTAAAATAAACATAAACTAAATACACGGTACAAAGCACCTCGTATTATGGGTCAACAAATACTTTTTACTCTTCCCAGGAAATGGATACGTTCCCTTGAGAGAAGTACAACATGAAAGTTGGTACGGAAAGTAAAAGTACTTGTTGATAACACGCTGAGAGTAATTTTACATGTTGCGATAAAAAATGTTCATGTCAATGGTAATTTTCATATTGACTTTACTTCTCGGCATAATAATCAATAGATAATGGATGATACTTGATTTTAAAGATTGTTTTCTTACATTAAATATATACATATTTAAAAAGTATAGATAATTGTAGGATTTTGACGTAAACCCTTCTTATTTAAAATTGATAGCATATTTAACCTTATGAATGGTTTTCTGAAAATCACTTATCAATCATTAACTTTTGTACTTAACGTATTTTTATCCAACTCATACAAGTCTTTGTATAATTGTCATATACCCAGTTCAAGAAACACGACATTTCATTGTAATATTTTTATTTTTTGATTCACAAAAAATATAAAAAATTTAGATTATCTTTGCAGAACAAACATTTGCAATGCAAAGCAATGCTTGGCTCGCCGACGAACATTGTAAATCGATAAGACAGGGTGGATAAATAATACCAGTCTGATTGGAGAACAGTCGTATCGAGAAACAATCAACACCCTCGTCTTGTAAAATAATGCGGTTTGTTTTACACACTAAAAGGATAGTAATAACTAACTGAATTTTAAAGACAACCTGTATCCAGGTTATTAATAACTGAATTATAAAGACAACCTGTACCCAGGTTTGGTAGGTGTACATAAGTATATGTGGGTGGGTTGCATTAGGTATCTAGTATCCAGATAACTAATCCTGCATGGTGATTAAAAATCCGTTATCTCGATTTAAACAGTTTAAAAATGAGTTTTTTGTAACACTATATCTCGACTACTAAAAACTTGAGAGGAATGAGGGGCCATAATAAAAAAACAATACGCCTCTGTTATTTCCAGAATGACGAATCCAATGACACCTCACATGTAGAAATCGATCAAACCATTCGAGTTGTAGAGCGTGCCAAAGAAATAGACATACATAAAACATACTAAGTCGGGTAAAAATAAGTGAAATGAAATTAAAAGTTTTTTTTTAAAACAAGCTTTCATTACTTGTTAATAAGAAAAGAACTAAAAAGTTAAAAAGTGCAAAATTTCAAGTCCCTACTGTTAACCTTTGAAGAGTTCAATCGTCTGGAGCCAATCCTGGTAGCAGTATACCATCATGCTTATTATAAACATGCATTGTCATCAGGACTGGACCAGTTTGTAAAATTTTAGCTCAATCGGACACCGGGAAGTGGGTGCAATTTAGCTTGCAAGATTTGATTACAAACAGGACAGGTAAAACTAAATAAAAGCTTGTAAAAACAATAAGTCTCTGTCACTTCCAGAATGACGAATCCAATGACATCTCGCAGATAGATTTAACCTTATACTCGTATATGTAAATTTTGTGTGAGGAGATTAATAAAATATTTTTGTTTATTAGTTATTTGGTTGTTATGTATAAATCAGTCAAGGCATTTGAGCTGTAGAGCGTGCCAATAAACATACATTACATACATAGGTACCGAGTAGGGTAAAAATTAGATTGTTTCTTACCTTTCGTGGTATCCACGACGCAGTCAATCATCCAGAAAAGTAGCGTGAGGTAAATAGCCAACAGCATCTTGTAAGAAGGATAGAATAGAGAAACTCTACGGGCCTTCATGTTCTCGTGACTGGGGAATCCCGTCTACAGAACCCATGTGCAACATTAGAATGTTGTTATTAAAACGTCTGAGTAAAGATTTATCTACCCTAATTTTCACTTGTGTAACTTTACACTGTACATTGAGCTTTTGAATAATTGGCGCGATTGTAAAGTTATTAATGTTAATTTTTACAAATTTTATTTTTAGATGTCGAGATTTATTGTAAACTTTATTTGGAAGTGTGATATTAAATTCATGTTCACTTATTGATAATACTGGATATTTAACTTTATCGCCAATATTCTACATTTTTACATTTACACTTCTTTGTCCAACATCGACAACTTTTGGTTATCTGAAACAAAAAAAAAGTTTTGTTAAGGTAATAGTAAAGTTAATCTAAAGTAAAATGTATTAAGTAAAATACATTTGAAAGAGATATAATAGATGCTATTATGATAACAAACAGATATAAAGAAATAGAAATAAAAGCGCTACATTCAGTACTGCCTAGATTAGTAATTTAGTCATAATATGTCAAAACAAGTGCAAAGAAGTTTCTTACGCCGTTTCTTCTCAACAAAATATTAAAGAAAAGTAAGTAATTAAGCACCTTTATGAAACGATGGTAAATTAGATAGGCATTCTTCCTCGTATTGAAACATATGACATGACTCAATTATTTTTAATTGAAGTTAAACTATAAGTATAAATATTAAAAGACCATCTTCATATGAGTGAGCCTGAACGACCACGGTCATATATCTCTATTCTGTAACATACCAGGTTATTCTGTTATATTCCTTGTGAAATAGGGTTGTTGCCAGAAATGGAGGCGCTTCAATTAGTCTTACAAAGCTTAGAAATTCGTCTTGTTGCAGTTCTAACATGTTCATATTGTTCATTCCTGCTTTGACCATACTTTATATCCTGTACTACACTATCCCATAATGGAATATTACTGAAATATCCGAAATTATTTTCATGTTCATCAAAGGAATTTTGATATAATTATGTTGTTAATTGTTAAGTTGTGTGTTACCAAAGCAAACAAACTAGTAGTGGTAAATAATAGAAATATAAAAAATCGGCTTGCTAAAATTGCTTATTAAAAATATATAGCCTATGTCACTGTTACAATGGAAACAAAAATGACACATTATAATTATGTTGAAATCCTTCTAGCCGTTTTGGCTGTAGAGCTACTCGAAAAATTTACATACATACATATTACGCTTCAAAAACTCTTTTGGTGAAGTTTATGTCGGACCGTTGTCAGTTCTCAAACCAATATAACCCGCGTTTAAAATATTTAATTTCAATGGCATACACTGATTTTACTGTACGTTTATACATTTTCCTGTTATTGTAATAAAGTTTGCAAGGTTACTTTATGTTTCATTTCTGGAGAATTGAATAAAATGTTTACAATAAAACTTCCAATATTTCTACGAATTATTCTGTTTGTTGGACATGAGAGGGAATATTTCGAATCCGATTCGCGTAATGAAAAGATACAATAATTTTATTGCGTTACTTATTTATATTGTATTTAGTAATAAAATAGGTATGTATTTTATTACTTTTTATGAGTCCTTGTTCACGACGTTTATTTGACCTGTAACCTCTGCTCGTTTACATCGTGTTTTCAGCGCGTTTTTGTAGTTAGCCATTGTATAAGCGACATGAACGCATATGGAACTGTTTACACTATAATCAGTAAGGAACGGAAAAGATAAGTTTATAAGCTTACGCACAATGGCATTACAAAAAATAGAGTAGATATTAGATATGTTTTAGTGCATTTTAAGCTGCATAATGTAACGTGTATGTGGGCCATATACATTTTATATACCGAGTAAAAATCTATCATCTAAATTTTTTATTAAAACGATAGACTTTGTCAATCTGTCGTCCTTCCATATTAAAAACATTTCTTGGTTTAATCCGTTTCCACCAGTGCTAAGCTATGTGCATCAATGACTATGATTGGTGGATAACAAACGCATCTACAGAAACGTAGCATAGCACATCTCTGGTGGAAAGGCACTCTATGCTACAACCTTACGAGAAATTAACCTGTTTATCACATGATTTGAAGTAAATGTTCCATCGTACGGGACGAAGAGGTTCTTTCAACAAACAATTTAAGCAGAAATTCATTGTTCCCCTAAAGTCTTCACTTAAGCATAAATATTGTGAATAAAGAGCGAATGGCGGTGTCGTTTGATGTTTTTCCTGAATAAATAAGAAATTGGGAATGGAGTTGTGAAGTTTAAAACCAATTTTTGCAGAAAAGTGAGATTGCGTTCAAACTCAATAAAGGTTTGATGAAATGTTGATTAATATACAAATGTACAAAAACGGCTATTAAGTTTTTATTTTTGAGCACAATTAATAGTATTTGAGGGGCCGTTCAAGTATTACGGAGCGCAATTTAGGGGAGAGGGGTCTTGTAAAATGTTATAATGCGTTACATAGGGGAGTCGCAAAAGGCGTTATGTAACATTAATTTTTTACATAAAAATAGTCATTTGTGTTTGTGTTTTATGTAACGTTTAGGGAAGGTAGAGAAAAACGTTACGGCGCGTTACATGGCGGGGGGGGACAAAAATCTTGAAAAATTTAATACTCAAATGCTCTCTGATGAACTAAACCTGTTTTATTACAATTGTTTCATAAACATGCATGCTTTATGATAAGCTGATTATGAGACATTATAAATAACATCTCATGTAAAACTATTCATAGCAAATAAAATATTTTTACTTTTATTCAACAATTTATACTCGTAGTTCTAATAACGCTATTAATTAAACTCACTTGCAAACCATAGTACTTGTAAACCTGTATTGTAGACCGTCAAAACAACAGTACACGAACCTAGGTTTAGTTAGAAGTATAAAACATAAACGATATCACATTTCTGACATGTCTTCGCTTTCTGTTTCAGAGCGTGTACCAAAATAAAAGGAAACTGAAGAAGCGCCTGCGATTCCCAAGGGAGTCATTTCTACGTTGATATTCTTAGATATAATTAACTCTTTAATGTTCGGGGACATCTGTTTACGACGCTAATGCATCTGTTCCATTTCAACGTAACACAACATGTGCTTTATGACACAGATCATAAGAACTATATTTCTTTAAACTTTTAGAACGTCTAACGAGTCAAACGATATACGTGTAAGATAAATGTTTTTAGCTTAAACTGGTGTGTGTTTATTACGTTAATTGTTTTATGTCTAATCGATTTAAAACTCCGTGGGTAGAGTAGATTAAATTCAATATTTTTTTTATTCAACTTTATTGAAATTTGGCAATAAAACTCATTCAATAAAATTCAGTATAATATTGTCATGTTGAAATTGATATTGTATAGTTAAGTAGTAAAAGCTGAAGTTTAATTAACATAAACAGGGACCCAAAAATATAAAAAAGTGTAACATGAGGGTAAAAAATTAAATTTTATTCCAATCAACTCCGCCTACAAGTAATTATGAAATACCTTTTAAGATTTATCATCTTTAACTATTATTAAAAACTTAATACAAAATCAAGTTATCACAAAAGCTTTGAAAAAAAGGTTCCATCAAAATTCATTAACGTAATATCATTAAAAGTTATTAGAATATATTAATAGACTAATTTGGTTTATTTAAATCCTATTTTACCAATATACGAAAAATCTTTTTACTTTTTTTAAAAGGAATAAAATTGATATAAAAATATAACGACGGTGTTACATAAGGGTGACTTAAGAAATAGACCTAGTCTGAAATTTTATAGCCAACAGCAGCTGCAAAGGATGTAAACTTAAAATTAAAGGTAGCGTGAAAGGGACAGCGCCGTAATTCCAGAATGTACTGAAAACATGAGTAAGTTTTCTTTTGCTTTATATTTTTTAAATAGTAATTTATTTTTTTAAGTTGGTAGGTACGTTGCTACATTCGTCTTAATGAATGCATTGAATCACAGGTTCTAAGTCATATTTTTCATTAACTTAATGAACGTTTATGTGGCAATTTATATAGTAATTAATTACATAAACCCCCTGGTTAAAAACAATACTTCTTCTATTTCTGTATGTGAAAATCTAATAGAACTTCAAAGAAATAGACGTCAAACCGCACCCGAAATATCTCAGAAGCAAAGTCACATTGTGCTTATTGTACAATGTACATTTATCCCCTAATATATTCTACCGCAAGAGGAAATATACACATTCCAGTTAAACACAATTATTCGCAAAATAGTCCCAAAGGAATATAAATTTAATTCCTTGGCTATCTTGTTTAGAACATTCTAAATAACATTAACTTTTAAGTGGCATACGAGCACGAAATTACACAAACAATCCGGACTGGAAATTAGCGAGTGCATTCGTATCTACAAATTAAAAGAGGAGCTTACGTTTTAGTAACCAGATCCCGTCCTAATTTACTATTCCGTTTGTCTTTGCGTCTTACTAAAAATGGGGTACACAGCTTAAATAAGTAAAGTAAAACTGTGTACGTTTTCTATCTTGTGTTTTTTTTAACCCACGACGGAACGGAGATAGTATATGCGTTTAGGGTGAGAGGTTGTTTGTTTGTTTCTTTTAAAGTATTTTTGTTAGCAATGCCTTTATCTTCTAAAAGTAGGGCTACAGTTAGTTTCTACCTGTCTCATATTATTTTTATTATTTTAGACTGACTTAGTTAAAATTGTTGTTAAAAACAGGACGTTAATTAAATATAATACAGAACTATTTTGTTAAGTAAATAATTTAACACCAATTCAACTTCAAAGCTAAAATCTACACAATTAGCTTAATGATAGTCGTATCTATTGTGTCAATCTATCTCGTTTGAACTAAGCCAATTGCATTTATATTTCAGTGGCTTTAATTTGTACACTAATTTTATACGCCGTTAGAATGTAAAATGTTTGGTAAATTTCTACAACAAATATGGAAACTAAAACAGTTTGCAATGAAACGTCATACAATATCAAAGAAATAGTAATAATATTTAGTGGTTAAGTGCGTTCGTACATACAAGCAGTTTGAAGCACTTGGTTCATACAATCGCGTACCTACAGCTAGTACCGAGTGTTACACGCTGTCCGTCTATTACACCTTTAACTTTTAGACTTTACTTATTTATTTTAATTTCATTATACATTTGTATAAATACAAGGCGTATGTAAATGTTGATGAAAAGTGTAGAGGTAATGTTATTTCTATTGTGAACTTTTGTCGTTATTTAAGTGAGTTGTTTGTTAAGACGAACAAAATTATTTGAATTGGGAATTGCTGATTTTCAAAAGCTTAAAAAGATAGACAAAAGATATGAACTATAGTTCGGCCACGGAGCGAAAAGAATCTTTGTAAACAAAGCTTATAAATTATAATTGTCATCAAAGTTACAGCACCGTCGAAATTACTAATTTTCGTATTTTTATCTACAATTCTACAAATAACGTATTAATTAAGTATTATCGGTTATTGTTATAGCACATTACATTCGAAACACTACGTCAACCTTAATATTGTTACATTTATACGAAGATAGAAATATATCCTTATCAGTAAACAAGTGACAGCCCTATAAATTTGGTAATGTCAGGTTTTTTCAACATTTTGCACAAATTTCAACAAACCGAAATAACCCTGCAAAAAAAGGTTTATTCAAAATTTTATATGTATACCTCGTTTTTTTCGTCGTGATTTAAAAGGTAAACAATCTTGGCACTACTTTTATTGTTATCCTTAACTTAAAAAAAATATTTAGAAGTCTACGGAAATTTATTTTAACATTAAATTATTGTATATTCTTAATTTTTTTTTTATTTTGTGTCTGTCTTATTTTTAAATCGATAGTTACAATAAAAGACACTGTAAGATTGTCTACCATTTATATCAGGACGAAAAGAACAAGGTGTATGTATTTGCTTTAATATTGCTTCATCTCAAAGAATTTACTATTATTTATTTATCCACAGAATTCTTATGTAACGAGTACAAACACAAATGCTTATTAATTATCATGCTCCTATTAAAGCGATAATAACCTCGAAAACTTAAACAAGTTCAAGGACAAATATTTATTATTGATATTTAATTTAAATAAGACAATATTTCGTATACGGCAGGAAATATTAAAAGAATTCAGTTTGTATTTTTATCCGGGCGTAATATTTTAAGTAAATTATGTGCCGACGAAAAAAAAGGTTATTGTTTCATGCACGTTATCGGTTGCTAGGCAACGATTGTTGGTAAACATTCTTTTCCCAATTTGGCCGAAGTATAGTTACAGTCACTCTAGTCTCAGAAAGAACACAAGAGTTATTTAAATACGTTAATTGGACAAAATGCTTCAGATATTCGATGTTCTAACTCACGTCGAAAGCGATAACTCTTTCTAAAATCTCTCCAACCAACGTCCTAAATAGTGGACCAGAATTATTCTTTGTTTACAAAACTATGCAGCATAAATTGGAACGTCTACTAATCTTAATGGATACGACTTTGCCGTTGTACACAAGAATCAAAACATAAAACCATCGGATTCTTTGATGTGAACGGCGCATAATGAAAATAGACACGGAACATGATTTTTTAAAATATACACGTTAAAAGATACTGGATTTTTGATGGTCAAAAACCTTTGCGGCATGTCAACAACAGCGCTTGAAATAGAAAGTGTCATTTTTCGTACTATTACAAATACATAACATTATTATACGACAACCCGCATGACACGATAGTTATCAGGCCAGAATATTCTTAAAAAGGTTCTGGGTAGGTATGATTCCCAGAGGTAGTAAGAATGATGAATTTTAACTTCTGTTCCCAATTTGGGTGCTTATGTTCTTATTTGTGTTTTTCTACATAGCACTCATTAAACAGGGAATCCTAGATAGAGCTATGAGGGTGTTAGCCTTAATTATTTATTTATTTGACTAAATATGAAAAAATGTGATTAGTAATTAATTATTAGAATAAAGAGTCCGGCCGCTCAAATTTTTTACCTCACATGTCATAATCCATCAAGATATTTGGTAAGAGCGTGTTAAAAAAAAATACTTAGATATATGTAAACGTTCGAAAAACATTACCTTACTTCTAGCGCAGTGAGATGAAAAGAGTATCATTATCATTTATGAACGAAACTGTCATGTTTACTGAAGCGAAGCTAGAATAAGTTAACGTCAGTACTTTTGAGTTATTCATTACATACAGTAACAGGTCCGGCGAACAAAATAACATCCAATTCCCTTCGTATACTTAATTACGTAATTTGTATGCTTGTGGAGTATCGCGAGAAGTAGGTAATTATATCTAACTGTAATCCCTTTAGCTGATAAACAGCAAATACAACGCTACCTGCAATTCAGCTATCGGTTTATTTCACCGGAAATGCGTTTGTGACTTTATCTACGCGCGTTTGAAAGTGATTTCAAAGTTCACGAAGTGATTCCTTTTTACGGGTTACAACAGGCTTTTGTTTATTGTTTTAAAATTTATGTTAGAATTTTTGTACTGCAAGGTAGATTGTTACTCTCATTACCCAAAAAAAATGATATTTTCATTAAATAAAGAGAACTATGGTGTAATAAAATACGTAATATCAGTGACGTAATCGTAATTAAATCCTTATATCGATCCCACCTTAAGCTTTTAATTTATAATCAGATAACAAAACATATAGAAAATTACAATAATTATGTAATATGCATGTTCAATTGCCATGAGAAAAATTTTCGAACTGCTTTTAAGCTTTCATGTCGTTTTCAGTGCAGCGGTATATTATTGTACCAACGTTAAATTTTATCGTAATTCATAAATAATTCATATGTCCCGGGAGAAACGTGTCAATAAAAACCCGGGATAGTCGTAAAATTTGGCGAATTACTTCAACATCCCCGAGGATATTTTTCCAATATGACGCAATATAAAATTTCCATAATTAAATTAGTCGCCTATTAAAATCAGATCTATGTTCTTTTATAAAACGTTTTTTTGGAAACTGTATTGAATAATCTGTTTATGATTAATGAGTAAGTATTTTGGATTTTTATAGAAGTAAAATATTTTTTCATTATATTTTCCTAGCTATCGCTATCGATGAGCCATATGGTGCAATGATTAATAGTACGGACCGTAGTTACAGAGATTCTGGGTTCGATTCCCAACGATGCAAAAATTTAAATGATTAATTTAAGTTTCTATTCTCGGTGTTGCTGTGTTTACATATTTCTGCCACGATACAGAAAACCGTTTTATGAAGTTATGAGTTTGTAGTTTATAAAAAAGTGCCTACCAACATTACTATAAAATATTAAATGTTGTAGCATACACTATCAAATTCATTTTAATTCCAGCATACTACTTAGGTGTTTTGTATAAACTCAAAATATTGACATAAAATAGAGAAACCTCTATATTGTGATTTACGTAATTAAATTCGCTTAGGCATGATTATCCTAGGAAAGGTTTAATCATCCCCAATCGCATTATAATCTAGGTACGAATTACACACCCTTATGTATACGTAATTAAATATAAATAATCTACATGAATCTAATTAAAGTTATAAATAAAGCACGATTACTTACAGTTATAAATTAAAGTAAATACATCAGTCAAACATGTCAATAGCAAATAATACAAGATTAATAAACTGCAATCGGTTACGAGATGAAGCCATATTGGATGAAAATGAGGTCGCTAATTGCAACAATTTCGCAGTTAATTAATAATATCAGGCTTTCGCCCTCGTACAAAATTATATAGCTATCCATTCTCAATTTTCAGTCTGACGTGCGATGAGGAGTAATAATACCTACTGTGTATGATATCACTGACTTGTTGTTGGAGATTGTAGCTCAATTAATACTCTTGCTACATAAACTACGCTATTTGAATTGAATACATCTTTAAATTTTGCTACCATACGGGGGCAATCCTAAAAACCTAATGATAACCAAATCAAAGGATACAGTTTGGCGATGTAATCTCGAATCTATCGTTTACATCCACATTTAAATTATAACACTGGATAGCCAAAGGATCAAAGAATTAATTACAATAAGCGAGAACAGTGAAAACTGGCGCGCGGTGACGGGGGAAGAGCCGCCGATTCTAAGTTATTTTACGATGTAAATACATAATTTGATATATTTATTAAAAAAAAATACCTGTAACATAATTGCATTCCCGTACAATACACAGCCGTGTCCATAACACAGCTATACCCATTTTTTAATATAGAACTCATAACTGTAGGTACCCTAAAAATAAACGAGAGCAACTTAACGTGTCATTGGGAGCACAGAAAGGCTTAAGATTTTTTTGCCACTATCGGTCACCCATCCACGTTTTGACCGCTCACGTAGTTGCTTAACTTTATTTATCACTTAGAATGGGAGTAATCACTGAGCTATGAGCGCTTTAATTAATATTTGTACGAACGAGTTACGACATCTATCTAAAATAACAGTTTATTATCCACAATATTTCTACAATTGCAAATTGTAGATCTGCTAACACAATTTTGGGATAAAGTTACGAACTCAAATGAAGTTGAAACCATTTAAAATTCTTATCACAAGTACGACGCCTTATACAACCCCCTCCTTCCCTGCCTAATTAATTTTGTTCCCTTTACTTTCACAGGCATACTTTCTCTACTGATTATTCTAATATAAATTAAATTACGAGTTTCATTAAATTTTGGTCTTTGACAGTTGTATTTTTTGATAGAAATACTAGCAGATTTTTTCAGTTTTGTAATTTCAAAGCTAAATTTGAAATATAGTTTTAAAATTTTCAACTTTGAAATATTTCTAAAAATATGAATTCGTTTAGCAAATATCTAATTAGATTTATTTGACGAATCATTAATTTAGTCTTAATTAATTTATCATAACTCTCACCTACGCTTCACCAAATTAGAAGATTGAAGAATAAGAAGAGATTTTATATAGGTGTCAGATTTTATGTTGTCGCCTATTGTTATTAATATTTTGCTACAGTTGCTATTTTCTTCGATAAAGGAAGACTGTTTTCAAGTGCTCATAAGTGTATAAAATCGTGTTTTGAATGATCGCCTTTATAGCTTATAATAAGTTTTAGTTTAATGATTTTTGATGTGGACAATGGAAGAAAATTTGAAGAATTGTGTTTGATAAAGTCAAAATTAAATTATCCTTAAAAATGGAATTCCTTTTCTGATTTCTTTTCAAAACTGTTGAACTGAAAGACCGGAACATAGTGTATATCTTCATAGCTCTCAGCCGCTAGACATATTATTAAACGGGTTGGACCCGACAGTTGAAATTCATTTCTAATTCATGACAGCAAACTGTGCGTGGATAATTTGTATGGGAACAAAGGCACACCCTATCTCGGTCTTTGTGAAGGAAAAGATATGCTCGTTAGGATGTTAATGAATTAAGAGGTTATTCATCTGGCCGACGTAATTAGATGCATTAGATTTGATTAAATTGAAATTGGTTAGGTTTTTTGTCTAAGATAGATCGTGACTTCTCTTAGTTTTTATTAACATGATCTTAGATTCTTCGAAATCACAAAATGATTTTATTTAAAGATCGGCACAAAAACATTCATCCATTCATAATATTATTATTATTCATCATTCTATCGCATTATTCAACTTTTGGTGTAGTAGTAGACTTTTGAAGCCTAAATATAAAAAAGCACTAAAACTTCGACAGAAAATGGTACTGTAAGCATTATATTTGTCAAAAGCATAAATGAAAGCTCGATAATGAATTCAAATTAAAAACATTTATTTCGTCGTATGAACTAATAGGTCACTTAACAAACGTCAGAATTTACTGAATTTAAATTAAATTTACAATGTTAAAAAGCTATTACCTACATCGTTACAATAAAACTTCCTAAAGTCTTGATAGAAAATACCTATAACATTATCAGCTTAATAAAAGACAATATACCATTTATTACGTATAAACAAATATTTTATAGATACAGGAAAATATTCCAATTCTATTAAGTGGTGAGAATTGTATATTTTCCTTTTCCGTGCCTCAAATTCTCTCCCCAAATATTACATACATACCAGTCCATCTGACAGATGGATAAACAAACATTCCGCAATAATGCTAGTAGGAAGATACTTGAACATCACTTGAACTTCAAATAATAATCTTCAAGTACCCTCGTCAACGGTAATAATTTATATATTTCCAGGATTTCTCAGATGCTTGCAATATCAAAATCATTCAACAAGATACTCGAAGTTTCACCATACCATTGTACTTATAAGTACTTCCTTGTAATAAATATGTTGGCTGGCATAAGCCGTATGTTATCCTGCTAACATAATTGAAAAAGTTTTGACACGGGTTAACTGGTGTGCAGACTCTTGCCGTAAATTACGCTATTTATCTCCTTTAATGTATTATCAACGTGTTTGTCCTTTATAATCGCAAAATTATGATGTTTGTTCGGGTTCGGGATTCGTTCGAAATTTAATTTTATCAGGTATGTTGCTATGACAATGATATTATACAAAAAGAAACATTATAAATTATACGGATCAGTGTGAAGATACGAAAATTATCTAATTGGGTCGACTTTTTAAGAGTATGAACAAGATGCCAAATAATTATCGTAAAAACGATAAGGATGCATACAATTTAGCGTGCAATACTTACTATAAGGACGTAACAAAATACCTATAGTATTGTCACAAATGGAAAATCTGATAAACATGCAAAGATTGAAGCTGAAATGTCAAGCTTTCTAATATAGGTATGCTTCACGTTCTCGCTGGTCTTGTTTTATGAGAGCAGTAAATATAAACAGATGATTGATATTCGATCGTAATTTAGTTTGTAGTTTGAGAAGATTAACTGAATATTTTTTGTGTGATAGACACTTAATCATATTTGCAGAACTCTAGAAGCGGCAAACATGACCTACTTTTTAAAGCAGGTTAAAAAGGCCAAATCCCGTTAGGCTTTTAATGGTACTGACATAGAAGAAAATCAAAGGATTCTACGTTCAAAGAATAATGAATTACGTTGGAAAAGGACGGATCCAGCTGTATGTTTGAGGTTCCTTTTTCCACTTTTATCCTATAGGCACAAAAACAGATTTAGATTTTCAGAAATCATTTATAGATTTGAGCAAAAGTAAATATGTGTACAAAATCATTTCTAGGGCTCATGTTTGAAATCTTCTCCAGAAATATAAATTTTATCCTTTTCAAATCGTTTTATTACAGAGATAACCTTAATATTTCTGATTTCAAAGCGTCTTTGCACTCGATGTTATTCGAACGCGCCGATGACGAGCATTTAAATTGATACAAATGCGCGTTTTATTTGCGCTGCTTTCGCTGTATCTGTTAAATTCGTTGAAAAAGTGTTTATTAAAAACTCCCGTACCTACACTAGCTTAAATTGTTTGTAATGCGTTACAATTATTATGGGAAATAAACAGTATCACACTTAGTTTGACATACAGAAACGTTATACTTAAAAGGCAGACAGGACGCCTTTTTGACTGACAGTTAACGTTGACATTTCAATTTGACAACTACGGATATCGATCGAGCCTATAGTCTATCGTTTGACATAACTTATGGTCTAATATCGACCACAAGACGAGTCCTTTAGTTATCATTTTTCATCATTCGCGTCTGTTCGATAATTGTGGTGAAATTATATTGACAGCGCATTGCGGCACAGTGGTGGTCATTAAAGTCGCGTGTGCAACGATATTGCATTTCTCTGTGATGAATACGAGCATTAAAGTGGATCGGTTTATGCATTCGGTGATAAATTTGGCCATGAATATCATTATAACGTATCATTTGCTTACTTTTACAATTCTTCAAGTTTAATTTTATTTGCAAACGAAAATAAAATTGGTATTTTACTACCCGAATGTTACAATCTTGCAATGGTTACCTTGCCGGACAGCCGTTCAATGGGACCTGGATTCAATTCCTAGTGAGCCATAAATTTGAATGATGAATTTGAATTTCTGTTCTCGGACTGGGTTGTCGTCTTTTGTCTTTATTTTCAATGGCATTCAAGATACAGGGTGTCCTAGCTTGGGGCTGATAAAGTGTTATTTATTAAAAAAAAAATGTCTTATATACAAGGTGTAATCATTTCATCCAAACTGACACTTATATCGGGCAAGAGAGTAAAATATAATGACCTCCATAATTCTTATGATGGTAGAGGACACCGCTACTCACTTTCGTCTGTTACAGAAGGGGAATCTCCGATGCGTTACATACAAAAATAGAACGGTTAAAAAGCTTGTTAACATGCTCTCTAAAGGTACGATTGCAAGCTTCGCTACAAAGGACAAACAGTCATAGAAAATGATGTGGTTTATTCGCAGCGACAGCAGGAAACCTTATTTGACGTTACTTTGCAGTTTTCATTAGTTTTTAGTCTGCAACAGAAACTGCATTTTTTATTTTAGAAATATCATATTATGCGGCCAGACTTACCGAATTAAGATCAGTCTAACACCTTTTGTGAAAAACTTTTCAGGGGGCAAAGCCGCGGGCATCGTCTAGTAATGAATATTCACAATGATAACGTACCTTCTTAAGTTTTGTATACATTTTAGAAGACATTAAAATTATCTTTTTATGGCATATCTCAATGTTACTCTGCCAAAACAATAGCGACGAATTAATATTTTAGAACCAAGCATGTATATTTAACCTACTCATTTTCGTATCAACTTCAACATAATTAAATTTCTTGAGCAAAAAACGAAGCGAGGTTGAAACAATAAGGGTGCAATCGTTTGGAACCACCTTCATATCAAAGAAAATCTTCCGTGAACAATGTTAACATTCATTAACTTTTTTATCATGAAGAAGACAGTCTACAGTTCAAACTTTTGTACTTAAATTGATAAAATGAGCCCTGTATATTTTCAGTTTTTTAACAGTAATTAGCGGAAACTCTTACATTTTTATGTGAGGATTACCTCACACTATATTAAAATAGCATATAGCCTATGTAATTTCTACAATAGAGACAGATCAATAGACACCTCATAATATTGAAATCTGTTAAGCCATGTGTGATTTAGTTGTAGAGCATCCCCAAGTAAAGACATACGCTCGAAAATCATAATCCTCTTGTTGGCACCCTCATGTAAAATGGATAAAATTCTTTAAACACTATACGTTCAGATGACGTGTTCTCCGAGAAATGAATTTTAAATTGTATATCGTTAGAATCTCTTTCATTATTATAATCCGAAACAGCATAATAATTTCGTTTCTATCTTAACTAATTACGATAAAAATTGTCATCAACATTGCAACAGCGTGATGGACTATGTTATTATAGAAAAAGTTGGCATATATTTCTGCTAAAATAGTAGTGGATATCTACAAAAGCCTAGCCTGGAACTAAAGTGGTCTATGATACATAATAAAGTTATCAAACGAAGCGCGTTTAAAGTCACTATGTAAATAACCAATCAAATTCTAAACTGGCATTTTAGTGATAACCTTACTTTGGTGACCAATGACACTTGAGACCACTTTTGCTTGGAATAATTTATTGTTTTTAAGTTCAAAAATGTTCATAAATAAATGTTACATAGACCATTTTAGTTCCAGGCTAGCTAAATGTGAAGTGCGGTCATTGAATCGAATTTCAATAACCGAAAGAAGCTCGCAATCTGCACTGTTCAAGCTCCAACTGTATTCATCCAACGATCGGGCTCATAAACAATTTTCCTCGATACCAATACCGACTCCAAGGGGATTGAAATGAAAACCTCTCGATGTAGGTTGCAGAAACTCGTTGTTTACTTGTTCTGATTATATTTTTTTGCCGTTTAAAGGAACTTCAGTATCAGGATTGAAGGTTTTGAGTGGTTTCGATTGTGTAGTTTCTGTAATCAACTGGCATTTGAGTTTCTAGCGCAAGCAATAACTAATGTATGGACTCGTAGCAACATTTTTTGTTTAGTAACCACTGTATCCAATGTTTTATTTTTTTAAGTTAATTTTACGTCCCAGTCTTCGTCTTAGAATGTTACCTGATGCTTGATAATCAAAATCAAATCAAAATGTGTGTTAGTTATGTCGTTCTAGCTACCAACAATTTAGAAGGCCTAAGGCCTAAACTGATAAAGGACCACGTGGTATTATGGTCAAATATTCACATAGAACAAGAAACTTATAGTAATTAATAGAAAAACAAAACAACATGACGCCTTAAAACGGAGTATCTAACTACCGGACCTTTCTGACTAATACTTCAAGCTTTAACAAATAAAAGGTGTTTCAGTTTTAAAATTTTCCTGTTCTCCACTTTACATCACGAATGCGAATGTGCAGTATATTTCACAACCATGTAACACGCGCGCATCGACTGTCCTTTCTCACGGAGACTAAAATTGCTATTAGTGTTGTTATTGGATAGAGAAGGGGATAAAATCTAAATTTCAAACACACAGAAACCAGGAACGTTCAGTCGTAGATAAACCAGCCTATCATTATCAAAACTAAGATTAAGTTATAATTATAGTAGTATAATAATGTGATTCCCATACTGGGTTCCGTAGAATAATTATCAGGGTTCTGCCAAAATTATATAAGATATTTCTTAAAAAAAAATTAATCACGGAATTACGGTAAATGAACTACCCTTTAAAGCTCAAAACAAAGTCATCTTAGAAGAAGAGAAATGAAATCCATTGTAATCCTTAACTGAGAGCGTTACTTAGGCCTTATTTTATTTAAATCAGTCCACAGATAACACGTAAAAGGTACACCGAGGAGAAGCGAGGGCGGGTCCTCTAGTCATTAATGTAAAAACAAAAAATCAACTGCTGAAAATTTTGGCGGAATTACACCTCACACATTGAAATCCATCAGGCCTTTTTAGACTCTACAGCATGCCAAGAAATGGACATACATACATACAAAACATTATCCTCTTTGCGCAGTAGCGTAAAAACTTAAAAACGTCACAAAACGTAATTTTGATTATAAAAAAAAATCTTATTATTTAATTTAGTCGTATACCTATATCACCCGATCATGAAGTGTCTATGATCCACTTATGCGGGTGTTCTTTTTATTCTACTTCCATTTCTTAAAAGTGCTTTGAAATAGAAGAGAAAAAGATGGAAAAAGATTCATCCGCACATCTTAAAAAACTAATACAAATGTTGATTACAATACATTTTCTCCCTAACTGTGCGGAACTGGTTGCAGAACTACTCTAGCGTCTTTAGTTGTCAATAATATAATTCCTTTAACTCTATAACAGTAATTAAAACCAATATTAACTTAATTTCGATAAACATTATCTAAGTTAAGAAAAATATCACAAATTAAAAAGGTTATTAACCTGAGTTTTGTTGGAATATTATGTATGTGAAAGTTTACGAAAAAAATAATCAAGTAATTTAAAAAAACATAAAAATCTTATATTTTCTTATAATTTTTAAGTACCTTTTTAAATAAAGAATGCCAGAATGAAACTGTATTTAAATACAAACTTACAAATTATAAATCAAACATTAAGTTCTCAAAACAAGTTACTCAAGATTAAACTAAAGCGCATCTTAAGCTTCTGAAAGAAAAGTTTGTACTTACTTGAAACTTGCTTCAAAATCCCAAAGCATATCCTATCTTATCACTAAATACTCGCTCTGTCACTCACAAAACAATACACAGTATTACCAAATATTCGTTAACACTATTTTTCAGTCAGTTTTAGTTTCCGTCACGTAACATAGGCAGAACGCATACGAGACACGTGCCAGCTTCCAAGCGATCGAGAGACATCTAAAAAATCTGAGTCCTGTAAGCTTATTGCCATACCGTTTCACGTTAAAGCTTCAATCCCACTAACCTACAATGAATTTTGAACTCTATGACTTGAATTTAAAGTCGAAATTTTACCCTAGTTACGACGTTTTGGATCTCATCGCACAGATAGGGGAAGAAGCACAGATGCTGCGCGCATGCGATTTAGCGGTTCTGTTGCACACACACAAACAGACATTGCGTTTGTTGGTTTGTGTAAATGGATAGAAGACATTACATTGGTTGAGTTGGTGTCGGTCACTATTGTTCAAAGTAAGTGTTCGTTCGAATCTCCCCTTGAGGCAAATCTTGGTTTTTCTCGCAGAAAACTGTTGGTTGGGTTTTCGCTCTAGATTTTTTCTCTATTTTACAACGAAACAATTGAACTTTGTTTTCTACTTCAACTATTAAATGTCTAACACTAAATTGTAATAATACTGTAAATCTTTAATATCAGAATGACGAGAAACGAGGAAATTAATAATGAAAAGAAATTAATTTGCAGCGAAAAACAAATTGGCAAAATGTAACATAACTGAAATAAATATTCTTGAATTCAGATTTAAATTTGCGTTGCATTTATTCATGTTGAAACGCAAAATTAACATTTGGAATTGATAATAATGTATAAATTGCAATTTAAACAAAAACGTCGTTAAGCTTTTGCTATAAATATACGCAGCTCTCTCGATAACGCCATTTATAACCAAAAATATATTACACGTAACGAAACAGCTTGATAATCTATTTATTCAACATTCGACTACGCGTGTATTTTTCGAATTATTCATAAAAAAACATTTTTCTGGAGTAGGCATAATTATAATCACATTACATTTCAATTATGAACGATTCAACGATTATGAACTATTAAAATAGATTTTTTTGTTGTTGAGCTATTTTATGCAACTAGATTTTATAATAATTCGTTAACTTAGATATTACATTACAACGTTAAAAAAATCTATAAGATCATAATCATAGCAATAACTATCTAAAACCTTTGCTTCCAAAATGTCTTAACAGAAATTCAATAATATCTTTCATCATTTACTCCAATTATGGAAAGGTTGACTCCTTAATGCACAAAAAATCGTAATTAATTATATGTATTTATTTACATTTCTATCTATTTATGTACCTGATTGTTTGTAGATACTAAGGTATCGTGATTGGAGCGATTGGTTCAACAACAGAATACGCATACAATTTGCAAATATGAATAACAATTAGGCGAAATCCGATCACAACTTCATACGAGTACCAACCGCTGTGTAACACCAACTTTGAATCCTCAATCATCGGTATTCTACCAGTTTTAAATCGGTAACGCAACTCATCCGTTACACCCAAACACTGTTACCGTCACTTCACTCAGTAATCATTTATTTAGGTAACAAATTTATCGCTCCTCTTTTGTTTGTTTGGGACCCAAATTTTTTAAGCCGTCAAACTTTGAATGAAGAATGAGATTTTTGAGCGATTCAATTTGTTCAAACAATGCTTTATTTTCAGCCGAGGTGGGTTTCAGTAATTCGTCTCGAACATAAAAGCTATGGAGAATCACTGGTTTATTAGCACACGCAATTTTGGATCAAATTACACACTTATATTTCGGTTCGTCATACTTTTCCAAAGCTAGTACTTATGCAAAACTCGACGGTAAACTACATATGCCAATTCGGAAGAAATTTTCCCGATAACGTACACGAAACGTGTCCTAACTTTCTTTATCATCAGAAGTTGTTGGGAAAGTTCACAAAAATTCTATCGAATTGCACAGAATTTGAAGGAAGATTATAAAGCAATATCAGATGTCAGAATCATGCCGTTCTTTATTCTGATAGATATATCGAAATGTCGGAGAGTTCTTAGATTCAACAGAGATAATTCACTTACGTACTTTACTAAGAACTTAATAACTTTTAAATATATGCCGTCATCATTGATATCTGCTTAGACCAAAATTTTACTGGTAGAGAATGCCATTAGCATTAAGTACCACATACCGCCTTAATTAAGTATCGCCTTTTGTGCCACATTAATATTGGTATAATAAAGTGTAAATAAATAAAAATTTCAAAGACATAGGAAGCTATGGCGACGCTGCAAAAACCTTTGGAAAATAATATTATGCAATTAGATTGGTACGTGCGAATAAATATCAGAAGTCCCTGTACCAAAGCTAACCAAATCCACTCTCAGGTGGATTCAACAGCTTTGATTATACGTTTACAAAAGTCCTGGTCGATTTTCACCGAACTTGTTTAATTAAAGTTCTCGCACTCTTTTCCCTTTTGACGGAGAAATAATCCCTAACTCGGAATAGGAGATCTATAGACACGACATTGTTAACAGTTCTAACCTGATTAATGAAATATATTTTTTGTACTAACTAGCTATCGTGGTATACTATAGATACGTCGTAATGTTAGAATACCTACAGGGGCAGTTGAAAATTGAGCCTGTTTTGTTTGCATGACTCTGAGCCAAGTCTTGGGCTACGTGGTCATCAAAACAGAAATATACGAGCATTCTCAGATAGGGATCAGAAATTAAAGTTAATTATTAAAATTTCTACCTCACTGGGAAACGAAACCAAAACTTACTAAACGCCGCCATATGGATCGTCAAATAATAATTGTTATTACGTCATAATTTTTCTTATTTACATTTTAAGCTGTCCCATTTTAAACATACAAACAGAAATATGAATTTAATAAAACTTAACACACACTCAGCACCACTATTGCTCTCAAATAATTATGCGCTGTAAAATTTGATCATTTTAAAATTGTGACCTAATTACAGAAAAATACTTTTGCATTCCAGTGAAATATTCCCCAAGCGAATGTAGTGAAACAGGAAATAAAAATTATATTATTTACAGACACTGCTTTGTAAACAGATCTCTCGTCGGAAAATAAGATATTTTCTTAATAGCCATGTCGATCTCACTCATCCCGCGGATAATAATGTTAATTGATTCCTTGTAAACTTCTAAAAATAATAACCAAAATTGTATTCCTTTATCTCTACTGAAGACTCAAACACCAGTATCAATACAGAAAAAGATATATTATTATGTACCTACAGCTAGCAGACATTCTTTAATCTTTATTGCTTTCAATACAGTTTCTACTGAAAATTGGAGAATTAATGTTAAGTAGAAATCAATTAAAGAAAAACAAAAAACCCGGTCAAATTATTTTCTAAAAAATTATAGCCTATGCTACTCTCTTATCGTAACGAATCCAATGATACTCAAAATGTTGGAATCCCTCAAGCGGTTTGGTCTGTACAGCGTGCCAATGAACTGGACATACATACATACATACGCTGTAAAAATATCGTGTAGAATAACTAACTCCATCCCTAACTATATCCGAGTCCTCATAAAAGAAAGCTTTTGCACATGACGTTTTTTGAACTTGCTGATGACGCATGACGTTTGAATTTAGGCTTTATAAGCGAAGCTGCGAACATGTCGGAACATGTTTTTGAACGAACTATGATGCTTACATATTGCTGGTAACAAATGGAAGCAATTGCGGAGTGTGCTTATTTTCGGCATGATAATAACCATGCTATTTTTATAGCATCTACGTCAGTACTTTAAGATAGATTATGTATTAAAATTAAAAGTTAGTTATCTTAGGTTCATAAAGATACATGTATAAATAATTTTCAAACAAAGTCATTCTTATCGTACCAAACCAGGTCGATATATTCCCTGTTCGAGAACGTTGGGCTAAGTTTTCGTACTCGGTATTTGCTTTCGGGGTTCGAGCAGAAGTTTCAATATGGCAGAAACTATTCTTGCATCCGCATTATTACGAGTGGAACCTTCCTATGAGATTGTTCGCCGAATTATTTACTAACAATATGTAATAATAGTTAGGATTTATTCACGAATAATTGCCTTGTAATTTCTGCTAATATCAAATTTTTTTTTTTGGTTTTACTTGACAGATTCCTGACAGCAATTTTAAATTTAATACAGCTGTTGCATACTAGCGACATCTTTTGTAGTGCTACGGTATTAATAGCCTTTGTTGAAATCAAAGTACCGATTTTTTTTGTAAGATATAATATCTTTGAAGGAGGAGTAAACATATCAGAAATTTTTAGTATTCATAGTCTTACTAAGGGGTTAAATACTATAAATAAAGACGAGTATGTCTATTGGTATATTTGTGCAATAAATAATGCTAGTAGCATTGCAATAAGTTGTTGCCTATCAGATTCTGAACTCCGCCGTTGGGAATAACTGGACGTAAGTTATTGCAAATGTAAACAGTTTCTCACTGTATTCGCTTGTCTGGAGTTATATCTATACATGAAGCTGAATATAATATATTAACACAAATTACAATATATATGGCGTTTCCCTTTTGATCTATAATTTGTGAGTCAGTTTTAGATCGTGTAACTTCGGAATGCCATAGACAATAATAATTAAGATGATATAAAAGATATAAAGGCAGATGATTACTGTCCAAAGGTATGTTGTAATCTAGCTAACAGCGACTATTCAAGGTCTTCAACGAGATTTAAGGTATTCAAGGGGTTATTTATCTATTCTCATCTATTCTTATCTATTATGTCATGAGAATAATAAACTAGTTCTTTATTAAAAATATTACCAGTAATATATTATTAATAGTCGCTATTAGCTTACAGCATTATATTAGTCCTCAAATGTATATACAAATAATAACATACTTATTCCTACATGAAACAAACTTGTATAAACACATGAAAGGTAATCAAAATTCAGCCAAGTCAGGTATAGTCAATCCGCACAAAATTGTCCCAGCAGTTTCTATTTAGAACTTAGGTAATATAACTTCTTCCAAACTAGTTATCATAGAAATAAACCATGTCAATCACTCGTGCAAACTCTTATGACTCTGCTAATCCTTAGGATACAACTTGTTTATCCCAGACTTGCAAGTAAACAAGATGTGACTTTAAGATGGGCGCGTGTCTAACAGGGTAAGCAAGTTTTAAAAGATAAATTGTGCTTCTAACAACTTTACCCGTCGTCTCCTTTAGTAAGTTTGTCTTGTTACTGATTTTTATGCCATTCGTAACTTACGTTGTTACTTGCAATGTGGCACTATGAGAAGAAGTATGGGATTTCAAGAGAACTCAAGTATTGGTGTTTGATGTTTAATAACATCATCGATAAGATTTGGTACATTTGATACACAAACTAAACTCCTTACATAAAGATAATGTGGATTTCAATTCCCAGTTCTTATTGAATTGGGTCCTGCGTTCGACTCCCAGCAGGCACAATAGTATCCTATTTTGGGGCTATGAGTCTGTGTCGTTATTTCTTTTAAAAAGCCCTGACTCATTATAATAAGTTTATTTAAAAAATAATTATAATTGCTCTAATTTGAAGTGTTGTGGAAAATACCCTCGTGCAGAACAAAATTTACTACCTCTAAATACGATCATCATAGAAAATTAAATTCGTTCCATCTTTGGACCACACACATTCTAGAAATTCATTTCAAATCCTACGTAACAATATTCAGAAGCGACCAAAAACAATTACCACTTTGTCACCGCTGGCTACAGGTGCGAAGAATTTTATTGTATGCCCACTGTGAAATATATGAATGTGCCCACCTGATCCATTTCAAATACCTAGTCTAAATTTAAATCTGAATCTCCTAGGAAAATCTTTATTATCACTGACAGGATTTATGTTTATGAAACCATCTGAATGCGTATTTATTTGGCTGCGGGCCTGTGTGTGAATTTCTGAGACGGCTATTTGATCGATTTAAATAATAATTATCTCATTTTCCTACAGACTTGTTATAAAACAGAAAAGGTTCTATGATTCCTAAAAAGTACCTGAAGCACTTAATCTAATAAAGGGAATAACTTACAAACTAACCTAACTTTTTGGTCAATAAGGAGCATCGTCACAGAAGATTTGAACTTGAAAAAATCTGTTTCACCTCCAGCACTAGGTAAGCTAGCCAGTTTTTGGAGTACAATAATAAATCCATTTCTAAATGCCGATCACTACTGGCAAGTTTGATTAAAATGTCAAACTACAAACTACATATTGGCACCTATTGCTAGTTCAAGCCAGAATTTCAAAACTTCACTTCGTTCAAATTTGTTATTTTGGATTCACAACAATTCAAATGCAGATTTTGTTTCTTCTTTGAATTTATAGCTTTCATCGTGATTAAATTCATGTCTTTTTATGTCATTTAAGTATTATGTTATTAATATTTTACTTTTTACGTCCCCCTTGTCACCAAATTTCTTCTTTAATTTTACTTTATAATTAAACATCTCACTTTGTGCTTAGCTCCTACATAATACTAACATGGCATCACCCTACCGCACTATAATTGTGAATATCTTATTATATACTTGTGTTAATATAATTATGTTAAAGAGCTTTATAAAGCATAATTCAAATATTTTTTTTAACTACGTAATTTTTCCTTTGTAAAATTTTTACTAGGAGCCTCTTCAATTAATATAGTAAAGTATTTTTGTATGGTGCCAGTACAAGGCTAAAACAGACCTATAAAGATTACCGCATCTCTTTCCAAATAAAGTTATTATGAGCGAAATCCTGAGCAAAAGCTACCAACGTATAAAGGTGATTCTGAATGCGACCGAAATTAAAGTACGGTGAAGATTAGATACGAAAACAGTAATTACGCTCACTGCACTCTTACCTTAAATGTAAATTATGGGGGCATAATTTTGTAGCTATATCAGGATGAGTATCTAGGAGAAATTTTGTAAAATGTAATTCATTCTAAAGATCCGGCTGTGTAAAAATTATCGTCTCTTGCTTTGGACGAATACACTGTTTCGGTTTAAAAAATATATTTCTCTTACATAGTTTATTTTATTTATTTTCAAAATCCAGTTATTAATAGTTTCACTTAAAATTCCTTACTTACACAATTTCATTTACACACTATTGTGAGCAAAGTTATGTTCGGTGAAGTTGTTAATCCGTGAGTGTGTGCGTTTAGTAGGGTTTTAAATTTTAAAGTAGTTTTGCAGTTTATTTTAAGTTTTCATTCAGATTGAGCTCTCCGGGTTTACCTTTGTCGTATTTTCTGTACCGTAGGGTCAAAAGACCCAGTACTATTGTTTTATAATAATCATAATAGAAACTAATAGTTCCATCAAGCAGTTATCAATTCTGTATAATCTTCAGTTTAACAAGAGCGACCTTGTTAAACTATCTCATTAATAAAGTTATTCAAACAAATGGCTTTCTTGATAATTTTATTGGCCTTCGTAGACCAGATAAAATTATGAATGAATAGTTAACAAACTAACACTGAGTTATGATAACTTTATCATTGGAAGTAGTGAAAACTAGTGGAATTGATTATCTGTTTCCTGAGACTATCCTAACTCTTAAAGTCGTTTGACTGAAAAATGTATCCATTTGAAAATTTATAACCGAAATCTAAATTTGAATGCAAAACATGAAGGGAATGAACGCTGTAGACTATATCGATAGAATAAGATAGATAAGAGCCCTGATAATGATATAATTGAACATAACTACAAATTCTTAATTGTAACTCAAAACGTTATTTCAAAACGCGATTCGGTAGCTTTGTCTGACGTCGAAAAAGATAACGATAAAACTTCAAAAGTATACTAAAAATGTGTAGCGACTCCAAAAGTAGTATAACTGATTAAAGTCGTTTAAAAAGTCCTTTTCGTTCAACTCTGAGATCGGTTGGATACTTTCTTCTAGAGCACTTTAGAAAATAAAAGATCGATCGACTGCCATTGTCGACATTGTATGCGGTTTGAATGGTTAAACGAGTGATTTAACTGCTCACGTTTTAAAAACTGTATAAAATCTCATTGTCTTACTGTTAAGAAAAACGCGATTAGTTTTGATTTTTAACTAGTGACAGAGCTTGCCCTTAAATTAAATGTAAATTTGAGTGACTGATTCGATACGCGTTCGATTACATTTTACTAACAATAAATTAAATACATTATACATTTATGTTTAGTAACAACTAAGAAGTTCTTGATAAAAAAGCAAAAAATCTACACAAAAAAAAGACCCAAACCTCCTGAATAAATACCGTATTTTCTTACAATTCTAACTCCGATAAAAACAAGGTTTCTCATTATAATAACAAAACTATCATCGTAATTTTTTCTTATATCTACAATATGTAGTCTCTCGGAATATTTTTTATGTGATACGTTAACCTCCTCACTGAGCACTTGGCGCGGGTCCAATTTGACCCCAACCGTAATATGTTATGAAGAAGTTTTACAGCTTAAGTCTTTATCATTAGGATATTTCGTAATAGTTTGTAAGCGAGGGCGGAGAAAGTTTAAATAGTGGTCGTTTTTATCGTTTTCTTTTAAATGAACACAGTGAGCCGTCTTGAGACTTAGTACAGCATGTCTGTAGTGATGATTGATCGAACTTTTAGTGGGAACTTTGATATAATATATAGTAACGTTTATTTAAAAATATAAAATACTTCCAAATAAAGTCTTCCACAGGTATTAGGGTTTCACACGTATTTAATCAAATAAAAATACGAGGATAAGTAAATTTAAAGCTGAAAAGTTTTTCAATCAAATTATTTTTCACATTTAAATATGAGTACTTTCATCATATTCACGTGATTAAATTGTTTGATAAAACATCTTGAGGAATTATTTAAAACTTAGTACTAAGTAGTCTTCAAAGTTTCTGAAGTCTTCGCCAATGCCCTAACTTATGTTTTAAAAGATAACCCAGTACTTAGTAACTTATTGTGATTGTAATAATATAACCCTAGAGACAAGAAGCTCAAAGCTTGGTCTAAAATTGTTACTTAGCAGATAACGGGGACAGAAAGGCGAAAATAGGGAGCTACAAACTTCGTAAAGAAGTTTACCGCTGCACTTTGTTGTGTTCGTGCAACAATTTACAACAGATTTCCTAGTTACGAGTGCTCAGACAAATATGCCCTCCTCTTCTCTTCTAATTTAAAATTAACTTTGTCACAATTTTTTATTGATTTCCATGTCCTGATATTTAGCAATTTTGACTGCACTACCGCTAGTAGTTAATTATATTGAAACTTGAAACAACACCTATGTGTTTGAAATTCAACCATAACTCATTTTTCAAATTATAGACCAATTTCCCGTATTACTAGTAGTACTAATGAAACTCTTACCTTCCAACATTATTCTAAAAAAAGAGTCAATAATCGATTTGAATTGAACCGTCACCTCTTAATAATATGTATGCCTACTGTTCAGCAGAATATCCTAATCTTCGTAAAAGTTACCATTAACGTTTTCGCTGCTAAGAGCAAAACCTTACTTTAATTTTATCACTCGCTTATCAACAAGAAGAAAGAGACGTTAGTATAAATTCAACCCGCGAAGTGTATATAATATAACATTATTGCGTATTATTTTAAATTTATACATAGTCAGTAGCACCTTATCTGCTCACTTTGCATAATATTTACACGTGCGGCTTCTAATATTGCGACGCAGATTATTATGGCATAAGCCGAACTCCACGCTAAGCAACTCTGAAACATTGGATATTACCTACTTCAGTTGCTTGCGTCATTAAGCTTAAATAAAGCAACTCTGGGATGGTCAGTTAGTAGATGAGTGACTGCTCAACTGCTAAAAAATATTTTTGGAGTCTGCCATCTTTCTATCATTGTTTTTTGCATTGATCCCCTATATGCGGATCCTCTATAGACATTATCATAAAAATAGAACGTCTACATTTAAAACCGGCTTAATAAGCTAATTCTAAGTGAATTTTAAATACCGTAACTTAATTCTTAAAAAAAGGTACTATTAAGTTTGTTTAAATGTATAACTAAATGCGTAAGTCGGAAGCATCGAGGAATGTCTTTTCCAACTTTTTAATAAAACATCCTTTTCTCGTTTTGCGAATTTCCTCTAAGTTTATTCGGGCATTTCGAGAATTTAGGAGGGACTGGATACAAACATTTTTAGTTTAGGACGAATATAACCGCTAGAGTAATGGAAGATAAGGCTTTCGTTACACGATCAATATAATCAAGCAAACCTACCTGAGTTTCATTTATGAAAATCATCTACTAAACTGTCAGTGATAAAACTCTTAAAGATGGTAGTAAATTGAAAGAAAAGATAGTTTGTCTATACCATTTGAAATGACCACTGCAATATCTTTTAAAATGTAATACAGAAGGGTTAATTAACCAACAGATATTTCCTTCCTAATACTAGTTTATAAGTTAAAATAGATATTAATAAAATTCTCATGCGTCATTGTGATAAACTATATAGCTGTAAAGAAATCGATGCGTCTGTAGCTGGCCTTAGCAATTCCTGCAAAGCTTCAGAAGAATTATGCCTCATATTTTAAAGAGAAAGGCGGAAATCCGCATCCATATGTTTGTTCAGACGATTAAATTGTGCCATTGTACCACTTTGCTTAAATCCCTCATATGCAGTTTTAGATGATAAGGCATTGGGAATTTTATGCTAGGGAACTAATTGCACCCAATCCAATTCATTCAATATTTATTGTTAAACCAGCAAGTCAGGAACATTCATCCGGAAAGGAGATGGGAATCAGAGCCTGGAATAAATTACTAATGATGACCGAATACTTTTTAAGTTTTTATGCATTTTTAACCCACTTCAAATAAAAACAATAATTATCTGTACCGAAAAATATAAAATTTGGTACACGTTTAGATCATAGGATACCCTTTTACGTATGATGATGAACACGATAATGCGAACGTTTATAATGCTTGGGTCCAAATTATTAAAGGTTGACAGAACATACCTTGAAATGAATCCAATAGATTTCATGAAAGACTTCGAAGGTGAAGCTGCGGGCATTGACTTGTTAGTAAATAATCGATAATTCTTTCAATATTTAAATGAAATAACTGACACCAATTACATTTAAATGTTTCTGATTGCTGTAATTTTAACGATAACTGCTATAATTTGTTTACAAGAATTTGAAATGTATTTTAATATTTTAGTCAACAGAAAAATTGTATTTACTTAATTGCCTCAAAACAGAAAAAGTAAATTCATTTGTGGTCTTAAATGTGAAAAGCCAAGAAATAAGCTCCCGACTTAAACCCATAGATAGGGCTGTCACTTAACGTTAAGAATTCTTAGATTTATTTTCCATCGAGCTAAAATTTCGAAGATTCATTTAAAGTATTTAATAGTTGATTGCTAATTAAAGACCTTAAATGGCATATTAAAGTTATTTGAAGGGAGAATTTAAAGCATAGAATCACAAATATAATCAAAATATTATCTTAATTAAATTTAATTTAATCGTAGTAAGGATGATAAGGCTGTTAAGAAATTTTTTGTGTCACATTCTGTTAAAAATAATGATGACTTAGAAAAAAGAAATTTAATAAAAAAAAATACATTTAACTCTAACAGGGGTCACAAAAAATATTTTGTGTTTCGAAAATCGACATCCCTAGGATATCTGACTTTCATTTAAATATGACTTCGACATAAATAACACGACACAACATTAACAGACAACACTGTATTCAAACGATTTTCACGTACCTTTGTTGTTTATTATAACGTCAACAAAATTTTAATAAAATGGCTAATTTAACAATTTTTGACGACATTCTAAAACAAACGAAAGTGAATTTTTGGCTCATTGGAATTCCTTTTTACAGTACAAAAATAAATTATCGATTCTATATATTTCTGGTCATTATAAGTTTAACAGCTTTAGAAGAAGTGGGTTATTTTATCTCGGAGTCATCAGCTGAAAATTTTCTCACTTTAACTCAGTTAGCTCCTTGTACTAGTGTTGGTATTCTCTCTATTCTGAAGATAATTATCTTGGTTTTAAAAAGAGATAAAGTGTTCAAACTCGTAGACTGTCTTAAGAACCTATACACCGACATATCTAAAGACGTCGACAAGATAAACCACATTCGACAAAACTTCGTATTCCTCAAATACCTCACTAAATATTATTATATTCTCAATGCAGTTCTAATATCTGTGTATAATTTTTCATCCCTAATTATTATTTTGTATCGTTACATAGAAACTGAAAAGTTTACATATATTTTGCCGTATGCGCTTTATGTGCCATTTCCTAAAGACACTTTCTCTACTTGGTCTATAATATATCTTCACTCCATATTAAGTGGTAAGGTTATTTATAACTTTTGTTATAACTAAAAGTCCCGATTTTTTATCGAAATAACTGTTACTTTATAAAAAACATTATTGTTTACAGGTGGTATCTGCATTCTGTTTTATACTACAGTCGATGCCCTCTACTATATTATGTCAACGCACATTTCAAGTCACTTCACGCTCATAAGCACTGAAATTGCAAAACTAAACAAAGAAAATACAGTTATTTTGAATGATATATTAAAAAGGCATCAGTATATATTGAAGTAAGTTGTAGTATATAGTTCTAGAACTAGATATCATACGGACTGGTGCGTTTACACAAAGTATCTATTGGGTTTTAGCTTCGGGATGGCTGTCGAGGTGTATGTACCCGACTGCGTTATAAGCAAGATTATGTATGAATGTGTGAATTTATGTACGCATGTATCTATGTCCATTTCTTTAGCACGATCTACAGTCTGAATGGCTTCACGGATTATAACATATAAGGTCCTTGGATTCGTCTCTTTGGATTGGATTATATTTTATAGAAACGTATCAAAACATAGATCATGAAACTTAATCCAAACCAAGAGGTTCTATCCACACTTGGATAGCGGTTAATGATCAATTAAATAGAGTGAATAACGTGACATTATATTTTTAGGTTATCAGAACATTTAGAAGATATATTCACGGCTATAAACTTGCTGAACATTTTAGTTGGCTCTTTAATAATATGTGACCTTGGGTTTAATTTAACAGTAAGTAAATATTCTGTGGTGAGGTGTTGTAGATAAAGCTTTTAGCTTCCAAAACACTATTTAAATATGAGATTCAATTAACAGCTGATCGGAACGTTTATGTATTTCACACAAACTCAAAACACTTAATTACATTTATTAAAAGGATTCATTATTAACTTAACCAAATATTTTTTCAGATGGGAAAGTGGACAGAAATACCAGGAGTCGTATTATTTTTGTTTTCAGTTTTGCTACAAATATTCATGATGAGTGTGTTTGGGGAGAATATTATCAGAGAGGTAATAAACCAAAATAAAGTCGTTTAGCTAAAATTCATTTTTTAATTTTTAGCCGACTTTTCTTTGGAACGCTTTACTTCTCAAACGTATTGATTGATTTTAAAATAGGAGATGCATAATATAGTGAATATTTTTCTCCATTCTAGGGGTGACGAAACCTAAATCTTTTTTAATTAACCCTTTTATTTTTTGGAAGTGGGGCTTTTTTGAGTACCACGAATATATTACTACCTACTACTATATTATACTTTTATCTTTTCATGTCGATTGATTTTTTTAGTTTCTAAAAGATCATAATTTTCAGAGTAAAAAAGTTGGTGATGCTGCATTCTTTTGTGAATGGTACTTAATGGATCATAAGTCACAAAAAAGTATCTTGCAGCTAATTCAGAGGTAAGTTTTTTAAATAAATGAGTTATCATGTTATATGAGCTCATATTTTTAACGAGTAAGCCTTTGTAAAATCTCGTTCAAACTACGGAAACATCAGAATAATATGCAGTAAAAAATCATCCCCTACACGGAAATAAAAAGATCATTAGTTCTTGATATTTGCAAAACAAAACCGAATAACCTATTGTATAGCACACTGGTTTATTTTTAAAAGTTATCTTATATCATTTTTATAGTTTATCTTTGACATACGAGTAGATACACTGCAATCACGAAAGCATTCAATACGAATATCAATAGTGATCGTTTCGTTCTCACAACACTTCATACATTCACTCGAATATGAATCCCTACAAAAGCCGTGTAAAATGAATAGTTCACCAAAACGTATGATAAAAAACTCATATCTGAAGTTCTATGACCATGTTGCTAATGATTCGAACTATCGGCGTATAATCTTCTTTTTTGTGTTTTTTTCCGACTGCGTCATTGGAGGGTAGTGTTTTAAATTTCCTATCTTTGATACACTGTAAACCCAAAACAATATGATGAATTTGAGATGAACATTTGAGATTTCATTGGATTTATTCCCTTTGTAGGAGTATCATATTCATATACAGCTATGCCTATTTATAATTTCTAGATAACTTTTTTGATATCGGTATAACCTTAGACAAAAAAAATATAATAGACTCTAGGGTTCAGAACAAAAAAGTGAGATCAATTGTTTTTTTTACGATTTGACATAATTATGTCTCTGAGCACGGTCTGCCTCAGAAGTAAGGTATTTTTTTTTCTTTTACGATTTTACATTTTATGTCTCCCAGCACGGTCTGCTGAGCAATGTACCGGGAAACGTTATCATTTGTTATTAACGTTATGTTTTTCCCTACTACGCTTCTTTGTTCCGAAGACTTGTTCTATATTTTTTGGTCTCTGCTGTATAACTTTAAAAAAGAACTGTTTTATTATTATTTTGAACAAACTTCAAGACAAAAAATAAATTTATTTCCAAAAAATACTAAGCGGATTCTCTTTGCGTTTTCTTATTCACCGTCGGTGGCGCCTCCGATATCATAATAATTATTTAACAAACCTTCTGAAGGAGATTTAAACCTCTGTAGCTTATTTAAAGTTAATTTTCTTTTTTGTTAATTAACAGCAAAGTGCACACAAGAACTTCGATGCGATTCGCTTTCAACATTGTTGAGGTTGCCTTACCTTTGGCAAAATAAACTTGTTGTTTTTTCTTCGTACCTCTAACTATGAGGTTAGTTAAAAGTTTACCTAAGATTCAAGCCCACTGTGGCTGCATTGTTTTAATTAGTACCTCAATAAATAAAAGTTTACCTAGGAAATAATTATACCTCGTTTTTTTTCCCGTCGTGATTTGGAAAACTATCTAGGTACTAGGGATCCCTGATTATTAGTTTCAAGAAATCCAAAAAGTAATGAGTAATGAATACTCAGCTAATATTTTGACTTTTCTATTCCCTCAAAAGCCATAGGTCTAATAATGCTTTAAATAAAATTAATATTATGATATTGTTTCAGATCTTCAAAACCACAAACTTTAACTGCATATAAATTCTCTACAATTTCAAATGAAAGTTTTATTAAGGTAAAATGAAATACGATTAAATAAATTTTTTTAAATACAATCTTATCGTTCTTTAGTTAAGTATTATAATGAGCTTTGTCGTTTGAGAATTTAATACTTTCTTTAAGCAAAGTCTGCGAATAAACATATAAAATCATCGAAATGAAATGAATTATACTTCATTCGGCTGAATAATTTGGATTTAATTTGTAAATTGTATATTTTTATTTCAGATAATAAGCAGATCTTGGTCATATTTTACAATTCTTAAAACTGTCTACAAGCCTCCTGGAAATATTTCCAATTAAACCAAAATAAAGAAAGAATCTATTGTTATTTGTAACATAATATAAGCAGATATTTTAGTAATTTCATAAGTTGAAAATCTATTTCTTACACAAAAACATTTTTAGTTACGTTTATTATGTGGACAAAATAGAAAAATGTCTGTAACGAATAAAATAACACTTCAACAATAAAAAAACATTTGATGTATTTTTATATGATGTTTAATATGTCACTATCATTTTAATACTGAACTATTATTTTACGTACAAAAATAACATTTTGAATTTAGTCGCAGTAAACAGTAATTATAGAATTTAAAACGTGTCACAAAATAAGCTAAGTGTGAAACTGTAAAGAGAATATACAATGAGGGCTGCTACATTTACCTTCAACACACCACAATATTATGTTTGTCACATTTTAAACTGACGCGACAAATATGAACATTATAGAAACACTTTAAAGGGATTTAAATAGGGTTGCTATAACAAGATTGTTTTTTAAATTAATAATTATATTTTTGTTATCGTTAATTAATGAACTATTTTACTTAAGGTGAAATGATAAGTATAGGTGTCATCACAAGTGATGATCCACTGCTTAACAAAGGAATTGTTATTTTTAAATAGTTCATAATGAATACCAAAAAAATCGTTATTTTTACTAAATGCTTATTCTTTTTCCTAACAGTCACTTTTATGGTCCCTTTCAGTTTTTCACAGATGTCCATGAGTTGCAGAGAATGGTGGTACTGCAAGCTCGTTTGCTATTCTCTCTACAAGACCAAAACTAAGTTTCCGGTAAATGTTAAAAACAATTGAAAAATTATTGTAACAGATTAATAAATATTAAAACAATTTAATTTTCTCTATAGATAATAATATAAGTATAACAATGAAGGTAATAAGAAACGAAATTATTCGGAGCGCAGTAATAGTGGCTCCAGGCACTCGCACACAATAGCCGCTGCAGAGAAATAACTTTCCACTTCTTTTAAAGTGGAGGTTCCGCTTAATTGTATATCAGAATACAATTTTAAGTCGTTTTTATACTATATTTCGAAACTATACTAAAGTGAAGGCGATATTTAGTTCTCAATAAGTAGGAATATATTACTTTGTAATTAGTACCTACATAACAAGAATGTTTACTAAATTAAATACGGATAATTAATATTTCATTTTTCATTTTCTTCTCCATAAAATAATAAAATTTTTATACAATAAAATTTTGCCAGCCCTACCTACCAACCACTTCACGGCAATATATAAGTTTATAATTTCGTTCAAAACTGTTTTGCACCTTATCTGCAGTCGAAACCATTAGCAATATCTAATAAACGAGTCATTCGTTCCGAGAGTAAAATGGACATACCTTCCTTTGACGAAATATTCAGCCAAATAAAGACGAATTTTTGGCTCATCGGCATACCTTTTGAATCGCCGAAAATAACGCTCAGATTCTACTTTCTAGTGTTTTCCATTTCGGTTACTGCTGTGTGTGAAGTAGCCTTTTTTGTTTCCAAGATTTCCGCTGAAAATCTTATTGTATTGACACAACTCGCACCTTGTACTTGTATTGGTATTTTAGCGAGCTTAAAAATTATTGTCATCTCTGCTAAGAGACTTAAAATATTTAAGTTGACTAATTGCCTCAGTCAGTTGTATGAAGATATTATCGACGATGACATCAAAAGGGACCTCGTGAAAAGGGAATTTGTGTTCCTCAAACGTCTTATTAAGTACTTCTATGTTCTGAATGCCGTTCTCATTTCGGTGTATAACTTTTCGACGTTGGTTATTATTTCTTATAATTATATCACTACGAGTAAAGTTATTTTCACGTTGCCGTACGCGGTATTAGTTCCGTTTGATACGGATACATGGCCTTCATGGTTGGTGGTATATCTTCATTCTATTACAAGTGGTAAGAGATTTCACGTACCTACTTATTAAAATTAGTAGACAATTTCTTTCTCGCATTGGTCATCATTAGATTAAAGACGTACTACAAAATTAAATTTTCAAGGACTTATTTTAATTAAACAATTCTTGTGTTAGCTCAACATACAAATAAAAATGTAAACATAATTTTTTAATTTTAATTTTATTTTACTTAAAGTTAAAGTGTTATAGTTAAAGTGTAATATTCCATAATGCAAACTTAATAATGCTATTACAGGTTTTATCTGCGTACTTTATTTCACAACAGTCGACTCATTATATTTTGTAACGACAACTCATGTTGCTAGCCATTTCACGTTGCTCAGTAACGAGATTATTAATATCAAAAGACATAAAGCTGATTCTCTAAATGATATCGTTAAGCGACACCAGCGAATTATAAGGTACCTAAATCATCGAAGGTAACGAATAAATGTTTTGTTAAATCGTGAACATTTGTCCATTTTTATGTTTATTTTTAAAAGCTTTTGTTTAGTTTCACCTGTCCCGGTGTTCTTGCAAGCAATTTCATCTACTTTCCGGTGACCGAATGAGCTAAAATTTTACATACTGGTCCAGTCCTGATGACAATGCATGTTTATAATAAGCATGATGTGATACTGCTACCAGGATTGGCTCCAGACAATTGAACTCCTCAACGGTTAACAGTAGGGACTTGATATTTTGCACTTCTTAGTTCTTTTTCTTATCTTATCTTAACAAGTAATAAAAGCTTGTTTAAAACAAAGATTCTTTTAATTTCATGTTTTATGATTTGAATGGCCCAATGGTCACCTTATGGGTCATGGGTTCGCTTCGATTCTACAGTCTTTTCTTAAGAATTAAATATTTTCGTTACTACTTACTTAATTTATCAACATTTTTTTTGCAGTTTATCCGAAGATTTGGAAGACATTTTCACTGCGCCTAATTTATTTAACGTATTAGTCGGTTCTCTTGAAATATGCGCACTTCTGTTTACTTTAACGGTAAATTAAATAAAGTAACTATTTGTTTGATTATTTTTACTTACTTAAAAATAATTAGGAGAATTCAAACTTAGTACTTCAGGGTTAATATTTTCAATAACAACTTTACAGATGGCCGATTGGTCAGATGTTCCCGGGGTTATATTATTTTTATTCTCCGTTTTACTACAAATATTTATGATGAGCTTTTTTGGAGAAAAAATTATAAGAGAGGTTAGTCCAATATTATCTCTAAACTGTTGTTTTGTTGTTCAACGGTACATGTTATTTCACTAGAGCTCATAAAACGGGCTCGCTATCAGTGTACCTCGGGCATTGCCGCCGGTGATGGCTAATATAGATTAGTTTTATTAGAAATAAAGAATTTTATAACAAATAATGTATAATGTTTTAGAGCGGCAATATTGGGGAAGCGGCTTATTCATGTAACTGGTATTGTTTTGACAAAAAATCTAAAAAGACAATACTACAACTAATGCAAAGGTAATACAACATTTTGACTTTACTTAATATCTGATTCTGATCAAAAATATTAATCTTTAAAATATTTCAACTCTGTAGAATAATAAATATGGTAGTAATTCAGTAGCGCAAGGTACCAAACGTTTTTGTCATCTATCAACAATATTAATGGTAATTAATATTTTAGGTGTTCCCGAGCACAAAGATTGACCGCATATAAATTCTCTATCATTTCTTATGAAAGCTTTATTAAGGTGAGCATCTTCTTAAAAACCTTAATATTTTCTGGGTTTCTGTTTCTTTTTTCTAGCTTCTTATTTTCCTTTACTTATATTGTAAAAACGGATCTGTAAGCGCTTACAGTTTATCATCATTGCAATCCATAAATGTCCCACTGCTGGGCTCGGGTTACTTCTCACAGTGTGAGGGGTACAGGCCATAGGTATTCCACGCAGGCCTAGAACGGATTGACAGAATTTACACACCTTTGAAAGCTTTATGAAAAACTCTCAGGTTTGTGGGTTTCCTCACGATGTTTTCCCTCACTTTACAGACCATTTTACGTAATAATACGTAAGATTAATAAAGTAATTTATTCGTTTTCAGATTATAAGCACAGCGTGGTCCTACTTTACTATACTTAAAACAGTATATAAGGCACCAGAAGCAATTTATGTAAAGTAGAGATAACAGTGATACTCTACTTTAGCTCTCATTAGAACCAAATAGTCATAACTACTAGGATCGTTTATAGCAATAAAAAATCTTTAATAGAATAAGTAGTAACCTACTGCTAATATACTTCTTAAATTATTTGCTACTTGCAATGATTGCTTCACTATTTACTTATCTTTAAAGTTACACGTAACAATCACAATTAATTAAAATACTTTGCTTGAAGTTACTTATGTTAACAAACAAATAAAACCGTTAGAAATAAACAATGTTTGTGATTTTAGTAGTCTATAATGAAAACACACAAGCCAAGGCAAACTCTTTAGAACAAACAGCTTTATATTGCAAATTAGAAAATATTTATTTATGTTCAATTCCACACCAACTAGTAACTTAGAATTATTGGACTGCCCTCTGAATCCATTAACTTATGAATAATTAAATATATTTTTGATACATTGTACAAAACGTGACAAGCATTAAAGAAGATTCTGTATTGTATTATATTTGTAGATTTCATTGTTTAATCTTAATAATAAAATCACAGAAATAGAATAAGCACCAAAAGAAGAAAAACACAGAATAAGAACCAATTTTAATAAAAAAAAAATTCAGGTATTTTAGAGGGATCGAGTAGAGCGAGCTACAGTTGGACCCGGTAAGTGATGTTTTCTTCGAGATACATCTAAAAACTAGCCAGAGTAGACATGTGGAAACGTCGCCTTAACAAAAGTTGTCCAATATAATGAGCATTCACTAAAGATACAAGAAAATTCTAGGTCGATATCTGATGTACATTTTTTTATAAAAAAAAACTGATAAATTTTTGAAACTAATAAATTTAATTGTGAAAGAGTTACAAACGTATACATCGTAATAAATTACAAAAATATTAAAGAAACAAACGTACCCAGTTCAATATACTGTATACCATATGAAACTGTCATCCACGAAAATTGTTTAGGGTTATTTGAAGGGTGTTAGCGCACTCATTGCCAATGAGATGATTGCGTGTCACTGTGGAGGCGAAGAGTTCCTAGGATCGGTTATGGTCGCAAATACCAGAATTGCAGTCAGGCTGGACAATACCACCATTGGGGAAGAAGTCGGCGAAGCCCAAAGGAGAGCCATAACCAAGAGCATGGCCTATGTCGCTATCCCCTATCTATATATGAATTCCCTCCACATAAATTCCATCAGTATGACGCAATCGATTGTTATCTCAACTTCACAGAGGGTCAGCCGGATCCAATCCTTTGAAAACTAACACGAAAATCCTTTGACCATAAAAAATATTAGTAGATGTGGAAAAAGATACTTAAAATAAACAAGCAACCTATTTAAGTAAAAAACAAAGATACGACTTCTTCACTTATCCAAGTTGGATGATGTGGTTAATCTGCTTTAGAAGCAGCTATGATATTACACGTGTCCTGCAGTGGTTCATTAATAAGTTAAATTCATTCAATGTCAAAGAAAAAAACAAATAGTTTAATCAACTTTCGATAATAATTATCATCAATTAAATTACTGACGTAAGTAGAAATATAATCGTAATCTTTGAATCTGGCATTGTAGCAAGCATTCATGTACACTTGTAGGTATTAAATCATCAATCAATGTAAAGATAAGGTTTATTGTTATTTTACACACAAATATTGAACAATCTTTATCCATACCAGAATCTTGAGCAAATCTAGAAAGTACCTGTAGATAAGGTACAAAATCTTGTAAAGATACAGAATATTGTGTAATTTCTGACATCATTAGTAGGCGTAATAAAAGATCTACTTAAAATTGAAATGTGGGCAGTAAAGAACACAATATTAATCCGATCTCTAAATTATTCTTCAGCTAACAAAATTTCTAATCATATTTGAATTTGAATAGTCAAAAGCATCAGATCTTCGAAAATCTATTTTATCTCACCTGTTACTCTAGCTGTGCGACCTCCCAACTCCCGTCCAGCATTTCCAACGAGATGAGCTCCCAAACAAAACCCAACTAAATGCATTGTATTGAAAAGAGCACCGGTCACTCTGTTTAGGAATGCTAGAAACTGTCCGAGACAGCGGCCCACATCAGGTACGCCTCTTACTGCAGTCGCATAGTCAGAAAGAGCAAGTCTTCTCCAATCAATTATAATTACGTTTGCTTTTCCTCTTCTACGATAATGCTGAAATGTAAAGCACTTGAAGTTAATTATATGAGTTAGTTTATGTTACTGTAGTGTTGTTTAGAGTAACTTTTTAATTTACGAAACGGTCCAGTAAAGTGAGTTCCAAAAGAATTAATCCCAAAAGATTTTATCAGTATTTTTGAAACATAAGTAGATAGTAATTTATTTAGATCGGATTAAGAGCAATGTTTTTGGTTGCTTAGCCAACCGTGAGTTATCACTACCGTTTGATTATTGCGGTTGCAATAATAATTTGACGAAGTGATGAAGTTAGCGTTATTAATAATTAACGCCTGAGATGATGTGGGGATGCGCCTGAAAAAATAAAAACCTGAAGACTAAAAACAACTACATTGTTACCTACTTCTGTAATAATTAAACTAGCAATGTTGAATTCCTTGTGATGGAGTACCTTCATCGTCCTATATTATATTTGACACTTTGTAACTTAGAAAAATTACATTAAAAGATTTTATTTTGATTAATGAAATCAAAATTTATATTGATAGATAAGATAAGAATAATACTATGGTTACATAACACTATGTTTTACTCAAATAAATAACTCTAATACCTCGTGTACAGTAGGTAAATGTTGTTGGCCGGGTTTCTATTGATTTCTTGCAAGAGATTATTATTGGGTTCGGCTTCCAAATCCACTTTGTGCATCACGCCGTCCCCGTCTGGGAAGTCAATGAAGCGTTCGTACTTACGCTCCCCTACATTTTCTGTTAGCGAGACCGCGACCGCAGCGTACTCATAAAATGAAAATACAACAAGAAATATAAGAAAGTCTACAATGGAGTGTTAATTGAAAATGTCGATGATTTTCGGACGAAAACCCTCGGTGGGAACAGATAATTAAACGATTAGTTATTATTGTCATTAAAGCTATGATAAAGTAGAACAAATGTGAGCATTGCTGATCAATTATACCATAGATTCGGTTTTAAATTCTGCACACATCATTGTAACCAGACTTTCTTTTATCTAGGTCTTTGATTGTAACTAACTCTGATTAGATACTTTTGTACGTATTTGGAATTGATAGTCATTTGTTTTAGCAAAGAATAAGTATAGAATGAGGAGAATATTGAACTCGCTCGCTTTGAAGACTTGAAATCAATGACACTTTGGTCAGGGCGATTGTCCTAAAATAATATTTTTGTTTTAGGTACACAATGACACTATGATTTTTGTATGTCGTTTTTTGCTTTTTGTCTGCCAAAAAATCCACTGAATGGTATTTTAAATCACTGAAAGAAATCATGCTGTGTTATCTGTACATGCTATTAATTAATACTGTAGAGCAATTTTTAGGATTTCTAATGAAAGTAGGCTTTGCTGTAGATATAATAAATAGGCCACAACAAATTATATTTCGAACTTCTTTTCTCTGTATGCGAAAATATTAACATGATTTTGTCCAGGATACCCTGATATTATCTTGGTAGGCTAAGTATTCCCATGGCATAAAAAGTTAAATTTATTTTTATTTTTATTATTAAATTTTTTTTGACATCTCCGCCTCACTTTATTCGATAAATAAACATAGTTTGGAATTTCTACAAAAACTAAATATAATTCCTAATTTGATTAACATGATTATAATAAATGATTCCAGTTGACAGTGTCTCAAAGCGATCCAAAGATGGGTTACTAGATTGCAATAAAACTTCTCGAATGTAACAAAAACAGTCCGTCGGATTTATTAATAAATATTGTAATAAACGTAATGAGTTTAAAACGGATATCTTCTTCCTGTGTTGACTCTGTACATGCCGGATCTGAAAAAGAAAGTTATTGTGAAACTTAAAAAATATTCATATAAGATCCAAACTTGAATCTAAAATTAATTTAATCGGTTACTTGTTCCTACGCTTACGAAAATAAATACCATGTAACCAATTTATAACATAATTTAATAAATTAACAACAAACGTACCCAAATTTGTTCAATATACTGTTGCCCATATGAAATTGTCTTCCACTGCAGTTGTTTAAGGTGATTTGAAGGCTACTACTGCATTCATTGCCAATGAGGTGATTGTGTGTTACCGTGGCAGCAAAGAGTTCCCAGGATCGGTTATGATCGCAAACGCCGGTGGCACAGCCAGGTTGGTTATTGCCTCCATTGGGAAAGAAGTCAGCATTACCCAAAGGTGAGCCATAACCAAGACCAGAGGCCGTATTCCCGTCAGTGTGGATACCTTCGACGTAAACACCGTCGGTATGACGAAGTCTGTTTTCATTACGGTTCCATAATGGTCCAGCTGGATCCAATCCTATAATAAAACGAAGAAAACTTTGGAAAAAAAATAACTTTCTTAATTTTTTAAACTTTTTTTTACAATCTTTAACTGTTTCGTAAAGGTGTAAAATTGTTTTCATCAAGTTGAGTTACTAGATGCTCAGGATTGTACATAGATAAAAGTAATTCATTCACAGGACAGCAGCAACAGTAAAAAACACGATATTTTTATTTTTCAGCTTATACTGACTTGTAATAATGACAACTGAAAAATTGAATTAACATCGTAATCTCTAGATCTGTTATTGTAATATGTTGTATCTACACTTGATTATTAAATCATCAATCAATGTAGATTATTTTTATTCTTATTCCATTATCAATAATTTCTCGAAAGATCCTTTTAACCACACTAGTTATATCCTAACCAAAAGCATGCGGATAAGCTTAACAAATCTAATAAGTTTTGTCCAATTTATTAACATTATAAATATAGTTATCGAGGCAATGAACTTATTCTAATTTTGATTCCTAAATTAATTTTATCGTAATCAATAACTGAATTTAAAAGTTTTTTAAGGTAATATTTGTGAAATTTATTATAATATTATAACTACGTCACTGCGTTGAGATAAGTCTTAATTGCTGTAATCTTTGGGAAAAGTTTAGAATTTAAATCTCTAAATTATTGTTTTTTAAAAAAAAAACTTCAATCGATGGTTTTCACCTGTTACTCTAGCTGCGCGACCTCCCAACTCCCGTCCAGCATTTCCAACGAGATGAGCTCCCAAACTGAACCCAACTAAATGCATTGTATTGAAAGGAGCACCGGTCACTCTGTTTAGGAATGCTAGAAACTGTCCGAGACCGCGGCCCACATCAGGTACGCCTCTTACTGCAGTCACATAGTCAGAAAGAGCAAGTCTTCTCCAATCAATTATAATTATGTTGGCTTCTCCTTTTCTAAGATATGCTGAAATTCAAAAGGACTTGAATTTAAAAGGTCAAAAATTTGCAAGATCTTGAAATGAAATTGAAGATTTGAAATGATGCAAGTATAAAATGAATAAAAATAAACCATATTCCAAATTATGATTTACAAATCATATTACATAGGTATCATAAATGGTACGTTGTCATCAAACTTACCATCTCTAATGGTAGGATTAAGCGCAGTTTTCTGGTTGCTCAGCCAACCGTGAGCTATCACTACTGTTTGATGATTGCGGTTGAAATTTGACGAAGTGATGGAGTTAGCGTTGTTTATAACTAATGTCTGAGGTGAAGTGGGATTACGCCTGAAAATTTAAAAACTTTATCAATAACCATCTGAAGCCTGCCCTTTAGGAGTATGAGTACCTAATAAGAGTGTAACTGATTAGTGAAATTAAACTGACACTGCTTTGTTTCTCGCATATCAAACTCCATATTTACACGACGGAACACCTCCATCTTCTCATTATTATTTACTAGATGATGCCTGCGGCTTCGAGCGCGGAAAAGTCTCTAAACACAATCTTAAATTTATCCCAAGAGAAACTATAATCGGGACACACTCTACCTTATGTCCTATTTCTGGATGCAAACCATCTGTGTGCCAAGTTTCAGCTTAATCCATTCAACGCATAGAGCGTAAAGGACGTACACTCATCCAAACATCCACACAAACTCTCACATTTATAATATTAGTAGGAAGTAGGATAACACCTTACATCTCTTTTTTACAATTTTCATCTGTTAAAACAAGTGTATGAAGTATACAACATCCTAACTAGCGTTAGCAAATGATATTATTTTGATCAATTAAATCAAAATCCTTAGTAATGATAAGAATAACCCTATGGTTACATAACATTATGTTTTATTCAAATAAATAACTGTAATACCTCGTGTAGAGTAGGTAAATGTTGTTGGCCGGGTTCCTTTTGATTTCTTGCAAGAGCTCCACATCAGGTTCTGCTTCTAAATCCACTTTGTGCATCAGGCCATCACCGTCTGGGAAGTCAATGAAGCGTTCGTACTTCCGCTCCCCTACATTTTCTGTTAGCGAGGCTGCAACTGCAGCGTACACTAGAATTAAAAATACAATAAAAAGTATAATTTTAATTGAATATGCTGATGATCGAGTCTTTAAGTACTATGATATTGTTTTCATAATACCGTTCTATTAATCTATTAATCGGACATACCGGAAACAGCGAAGAAAATCAATAGAGACGGTTTCATCTTGACTCGTCGCCACTTGATAATACTTTAAAATTATATCATTAACATTATTTATACTTTCGAAGGATAAGAGCAATGTGATAATAGCGATGTTTTATCGATCACTTGATTCTTAAGTTCTTAAATTAATTGATTGTTTTATCTAAAATCAAGCTGTGTTATCAGTACAATCTATGAATGAAAGTATATTATACTTTTATGACAATAGATGCCATATATTTTTTGTAATTCTCAGTTAAATTAGGCTTTAATTCAAGATTTGAATAATGATTTTTATTTAATTTTCTGAGCCAAAAAAAATTTTTTTTTGCAACTCCATCTTACTAAAAATTACTTATTTTTGTATTTTGATTCATCCATCGGATTATTGACAACGGACTAGAATGCGATACATGTATACATATATGCTATATATGTATGTATATGTTAGTACTGCTAATGTTACATAATAACAATTATGTTAACAATTTATCTTTATTAGTTACTTTTGAATCAACAAAAAGTTATTTCGTAATGTTAAAAACAGTTTTTTATTTGACACAGTTTAACAAATCGAACCAAGGGTTAGTTAGGAGATTTTAATAAAAAACTTCTTATATGTGACAAAAATACTCAGGCGGCTTTATTAATAAATTAATCTTATAAAAGAAATAAGTTTAAAAAGGATATCTTCTTCCTGTGTTGACTCTGTACATGCCAGACCTGAAAAACAAAAATTTTGAGAATTTTAAAAACCATCCAAAACTATTCTTATTTTTGAACCCAAAAATAATTTATTGCCCTTTCTCATTACACTTATAAACATTTTTTCACTTATAAACAACAACAAACACAATTTACAACAACATTGACGTAGTTGTAAAACTAAGAACAACAAATTAGGTATTAATTGAGAACAAACATACCCAGATTTGTTCAATATACTGTTGCCCATATGAAATTGCCGTCCACGGCAATTGTTCAACGTCATTTGAAGGCTGCTACTGCATTCATTGCCAATGAGATGATTGTGTGTTACTGTGGCAGCAAAGAGTTCCCATGCTCGGTTATGATCGCAAACGCCGGTAAGACAACCGGGTTGGTTATTGCCTCCATTGGGAAAGAAGTCAACGTTACCCAAAGGTGAGCCGTAACCAAGACCATAGACCGAATTCCCATCGGTGTGAATTGCCTCGACGTAAACTCCGTCGGTGTGACGTAATTTGTTGCTATTAAGACTCCATAATGGTCCAGCTGGGTCCAATCCTATAATAAATTATTAAAAGTATTTATTACTAATGCATATACTAGGTACGTTTTAGATAAATGAAGACAAAACAAAAACAAGATAGGGATAATGGTAACCAAAACTTTCAACAATATTTTTTTATTTTTCAGCTACATTGACTTGTAATGATGACATCCAAAAATTTAATTACTGTCGTAATCTTTATATCTGGCATTGTAATACACTACGTGATAAAATCATCAATCAATGTAAAGATTATTTTTATTGGTGTTCTATTATCCATAATTTATCTAATAATCGAATTTTCCAAACCAGGCTTACGTGTACTACCAACGTAGTGCATACAGATAAGCTGAACAAAATTTATTTAACAACATCGTGAATAAAGTTATCGAGACAATGAACTTATTTCTAATCTGATTCCTTAATCAATTTTAGCGCAGCTATGTTTATTGTCATAACAATAACTGATAACTCAGCTTTCATACTATCCCAAAATCATTTTTCGTTTTCTATTTTAAGCGTTGGGGCATTTTATTTGTATTCAAAGAAATCTTACATACTATTGGAATAGATTTATAGATGTTTGAAATTTAATAGTATCTAGATCGAAAGTTTTCACCTGTTACTCTAGCTGCGCGACCTCCCAACTCCCGTCCAGCATTTCCAACGAGATGAGCTCCCAAACTGAACCCAACTAAATGCATTGTATTGAAAGGAGCACCGGTCACTTTGTTTAGGAATGCTAGAAATTGTCCCAAACCGCGGCCCACATCAGGTACACCTCTTACTGCAGTAACGTAGTCGCTAACAGCAACTCTTCTCCAATCAAGTACAATGACATTGGCATCTCCTTTCCTAAGATATGCTGAAATTTATAAGAGCACATTTAGTAATCATGATGTAATACCTAATTATTATTTGATCATTTTATACTTTCTTATTATAGACTGATCAATAAAGACTCGCGAGATAGAAAATGTACACACTGTCAATATTCCAAACATGTTCAATAAGCATGTTTATCTGAAGTTGGAGTGGCTTCTTCAGTTTATATTGGTACCGCAATGTTTGCGATATTATGTTCCACTCAAAAATACATATTGAACATACTACTAGTATATGTAGAAAACTTATCAAAACCGATTGTCAAGCCAGCTTCCATTATTGATTTTATTTGCACCACAGGATTTTGGTTATTAATCACTTACCATCTCTAATGGTCGGATTAAGCGCAGTTTTCTGGTTGCTCAACCAACCGTGAGCTATCACTACTGTTTGATGATTGCGGTTGAAATTTGACGAAGTGATGGAGTTAGCGTTGTTGATAACTAATGTTTGGGGAGTCGTTGGATTTTGTCTGAAAATATAAAAATATGCTTACTCCTAGATATTTGGATTGTCACTTTTGTTAAATATCAAGCACATTTATGTTATAACTTGATACGAATTAACCACAGTTTAATCTGATGGTAAGTGGCAACTACCTAAACAGAAAAGTGAATTAACTTAGAGGAAGCTTATTCACTCTTGCCTTGAAGACACCAGTATTATAATGGATTAAATACCTCGTGAACAGTAAGTAAATGTTGTTGGCAGAATTCCTAGTGATTTCTTGCAAGAGATTATTATCGGGTTCGGCTTCCAAATCCACTCTGTGCATCACACCATCGCCGTCTGGGAAGTCAATGAAGCGTTCGTACTTACGCTCTCCTACATTTTCTGTTAGCGAGGCCGCGACCGCAGCATACACTTGAAATGAAAATACAACATGAAATAATTCAAGCAAATCCACTATTGTCTAATATTTGGTCGGGAAATTTCAGAATAGTCTACGATTTCAAAGAGCTAAGTACTCGTAATATTTTCTCAAGGACAAACTGATTTTGCTTTAATCTGATAACTTGGTGGTTCCAAATCTAGAAGCTACATATTTAATAGGGTTTAAAATAATAATGTAAGTATGTAAATGATTAAAACTCACTATTAAGCTACAAAATTTTTATTTCCACTTATTTCCTTTTTAGTGAATTCTAATTTTATATGACTTTTTATTTTTTCAATATTATTTTTGAAAATGTGTTTAGAATAATTATAATACAACATACCGGCCACGGAGAAGAAAATCAATAGAGACGTTTTCATCTTGCCTAGTCGCTTCTTGATAATACTTTAAAATTACCTTATTAACATTATTTATACTTCCAAAGGATACGTGATGGATACGTAATGTGATAATAGGTATGCCTTATCACTTATCATTCATAATTAGGTTTTTTAGAGAAATCAGATCAATCATTGAAAAAGAAACGATTGAAAATATTAAATGAAACTTGCTACATGTAACTGACAACCTTTAAGTCCAGATAACGGAGAATGACGTGAATGTACCAGAAAAGATTGTATAAATGTGTCCCCATGTATTTATTCCAGTGTACTTATAGTTATCTACATATTTTATGGGACCCACTCTGTGTTTGAAAGACCATAAAGACGTCTGGATTAGTAGATCTATTCAATAACAAAAGAATACTATTCATTCCGCTATCTAGGGAATATTTAGAATAACACTTTTACGAAGAAAACTAAGAGATTGTGCGACTACCAATGTATTTTATACATTAAATATGTTTATGACACATATATTATGTGTGCACTGCTATTAACTTAACAAAAACAAAACCACAGATCTTATGATCTGGTGCCTTGAAACGTAAATAAGTACAATTTAATAGAATCGTTTTAGAACAGCAGTGGTAGACTAGTGGTCTGAACATTGGACTCCCGAACCGGAGTTCCTAGGTTCGAACCCTGGCATTATCAATTGCTTTGGTGAAAGAAGATATCGTGAGGAAACCTGCACATCTGAAAGTTCTCCATAAAGTTCACAAAGGTGTGTGAAGCCTGCCTACCCACACTTGGCCAGCGTGGTGGACTATAGCCTGTACACTCAGGCCCAGCAGTGGGACAGTTAGGGATTGTGATAATGATGATAATAATTAGAATCATACTACGAGATTTTTGCAAAAGAGAGGTTAGTGTTTTAGGTTTTTTGGTATTGTAAATGCTTTTTAATTTTTTAATTTCATTTTTGAAAACGGTTTTGGAGAAAATAAAACAACACTTTGTTACTTGATAGATGTTTACTTTTGTCGCGGAAAATAGTCCTCTAAAGTTTTCTAAAATGGATAGCGACGCTCTGTGTTCACCCTGAATACTCCAGATCTGAAAATAAAAATTACTTGATAATTGAATCTCACAATAACTACAAACACAGGTAATCCTTAAAAATATTTTTTCCGATAAGCTTAATCTTTATTGAACGTTTCTTAAATTACTTATAAGTGCTTGCGTAATATATTTTTTAAATGTAGCATGGGTTAGCAATTAAGTTATTGCAGTTTTTCGATTTTTATTACTATTCGCACTGCTAGCGCGATTGAACAACGAACGAGGCCCTCGCGAAGTAAATCGCAATGCGATTGCATAAAATCGTAGGACCTGCCTGATTCGCAACTAGACCACTTGGTTTAATGTTTTGCTTTTAAATATCAGGAATAACCGACTCCTTTTCCACTTCCCTTGGACGGCAACGTACCGATGTTGCATTTGATAAGCCTTTGCTAGGACACATGCATTTTACGAAACAATTAATTTCAATATTGCAGGATCCTTACCCAGTCTTAGGTAATAAGTCGTTGCCCATTCGGAGTTCTGAGCCACGACATGTGTTCGCTGAAACTTGAACGCTGTTGGAGCACTGTCTTCCTACTAGATGGTTACGAGTAACGGTAGATGCGAAGAATTCCCAAGCCCGATTGTGGTTGCATAAACTGGTTACACAACCTGGTTGTGAGTTGCCTCCATTAGGGAAGAAGTCAGCGTTAGCTACATTGGAACCAATACCAAGACCTCCAACGCCGCCATCGGTATGAATAGCCTCGACATATACACCATCGCGAGGATTTAGGCGGTTTGAATTAGTGTTCCATAGAGGTCCAGCTGGATCCAAGCCTGCATGTAAAACCACATCATTAATGAATTGAAACATCGTAATTGTAATTCTTATAAACATGTCATCGATATACTAATAGATGGTTGCAATTATACATGTACATTTTGATTGAGATGGCTCGAAATGAAATTTATCGTGTAAGTTTCTAAGTCGACTAAATTATTGACCAAAAGGAATCTACGTCATTATGTAACCTATCGGCATTTGATTCATTGCTTTGTGAAAACGTAAAAATTTCCAATCAAACGTTTAAATACTCACCAGTAACACGAGCTGCTCTGCCTCCCAATTCCCTGCCAGCGTTACCAACGACATGGGCTCCTAAGCTGAAGCCTACCAAGTGCATAGATGAGAAAGGTGCATCGGTGACGCGATTGAGGAAAGCGAGGAATTGACCAAGGCCCCTCCCTACTGCTGGAACGCCTCTAACAGCCGTCGCGTAGTCCGAAATAGCAAGTCTTCTCCAATCCATGACGATAACGTTCATATCGCTTCTGTTAAGTACAGCTGAAAGATTTTAGAAACAATCTTCATATATTTTCTTAACTGAATTTGATAGTGTTAGAGCTGCTGCCATTCCTGGTTAGATATTCTCATGAAATCTTTTGAAAGGTTAGGGTGTAAGATTAGTTTACCACATGGAAGCCAATTATTTTTCTTTCTTCATTAGCATCGCTGTACAGATAAGGCTGATTACTACCGTATAGGTATTCCTCGTCATTATTTTTTTAAATAAACAATAAATACATTAATGAATATACATTTTTAATACCACTGACCCGTTCTTATAGTAGGGTTAATGTCGGTGTTTTGGTTGCTGAGCCAACCATGGACGATCACCATCGTTGGCACACGTGGGTTGAAATTAGAACGAGTGATGGAATTGGCGTTATTCATCTCCAGGGTCTGAGATCTACGTGCGTTACGTCTGTAAACAGAGTCAATGATCAATATAATAAAACAAAATGACAAAATTAAACAATCATTAGAATTCAATAACATTGAACCATATTGCTGTTGGGCAGAATTTACTGGTTTTTTTTTGAGTTTTTTTCTTGCAAGAAACGTTAAATTGACACACCCAGATTTTACTTGCTATATTGGCAGTCATTAGGATTTCGTTTACATGAATTGCCATTTGGCTGGTTAGTAACGACAAGTTAAATTATTCATATTGCAATAAATTGTTAAAACAATTATGCGTTTTTAAATGGTCTTATATTTAGAGTGTTTCAGTAACTTGCATCCATTTTGGCGACATTGTTACCTGGTATAAAGGAAATATCTGTTATTATCGGGATTCCTTTGAATTTCGTTTAAAAGTTCATAGTCCGGTTCGGCCTCCAAGTCTACTAGATGCATTTCACCATCGCCTCCTGGGATCTCCATGAATCGAGGGTATACACGCTCTTCTATCTTCTCATCATTTTCCACGGGCAAAGCAGTTACGGTAAAAACTAAAAGATGTAAATTAAATTAGCAACACCTACGAGACACGGTCTCTTCTTATTACTTCACAATTCATTATGGAAACCTATTAAATTATTATTTAATGATTACATACCCGTAACAGCAAATAAAAACAGCAATGAAGATCGCATGTTTAATTCGCAAAATGAATTGTTAAAACTGATCAATTTTCTCGAACATCAAGTATTTAAATGGTGTCTTTATTCGATAAAAATCATTAATTAAGATTTCATTATCTATTCCGACAGTTATCCAAATATTTTTTTTAATGCCCTCTTTAAAAATAGAATGTATACAAGCTAGTGTAAGACCCGTCGCGGTTCGAAACATCTTCAGGTAAAGGTCTCAATACCAAAATATTTGCACCATTGTATTATAGTACAATAAATATACAAACGACATTTTAAAATAAAAGTTTAATCTAGAGAAATTCGTATCATTTTTCAGGCTTACATTATTATAGATACTGTACACGCCAACTCGTAGGAGGTTTTAGATAAGATTATGAAGTATACAGGTTCTCTTTCTGCTTATCATTTATTGCACCCTAAAAAGGCACAAACATTTTTCATGATATCATATCTTATCTCAGAAATTACTAAAATAAAAACAATTCTGATACTTTTAAATAAACACGATATTACCTATATTGTGTAAGTACCTAAGAAGTAAATGTAAGAAGTAGGTAAATATAAACATCTAAAAATCTAAATTAGAGTTAATCAAACTTGATGTTTTATACCTATATATCTCAGTAATATCTAATAATAAACCGATTTGACGTTAGGCAGTCAATTAATATAACAATTTACAAATGTATTTATGAGCTTTTTAAAACTTAATGTAAATGTATTGTTAATAAAAATGTAAAGTAAATTTCATGGTGTACCAGTTTGTATTTTGTAATCCTTTTGTAAGTTAAGTCTTGAAATAAATTCGCCAACAAAAACAAAACTACCTAGTCTATTCATTTATTAAATTTGAACTTATTTTTTTTAATCATAAAGTAACAGTAAGACAAATTAATAAAACGACACCTTGGTGAAAATATTTATTATATTTTATATTGCTTGTGGTTATAATTTTATAGGTACATTTTTTTCTACATTTATTACATGTATTTCATCAGTAGGGATACACACCTCTAGTGTTGAGTTTAAATACCCCAGTTCTGAAACAAGTTACATCATAAAATATTATTACAACTCATCAGTATATTATCACACGATACTCTAATGTCAAGAAAAATTGAAGCAAAACAAAGTAGCCGACGAGGCGTTGGTGACGCCCCTGTTGTTGCTAATGTACCTACGGCGGTGATCACTTACCTTGAGGTGGTCCGATAACAATCTTAAAAAAATTCATTGAATTGGAACAAAGTTATAACACAATAGGTTTTTTATTGCAAATGCAGCTGAATATTAATTTGCTTTTGCATTTTATCATTCTTTATCCAAATGTAAGCAAAATGTTCTATACTGTGATTTATTTGTAATTAAAAAAGATTTAGGAAAAAAAAAGACAAAAACCTTACCCTGATTTATTTAAGTCAGAATTCCCCATAGGTAAGGATCGTCCACGACATAGGTCTGTTACAAATGTCACAAAATTTTTGCATTGGCGACCGACATGTTTATTCGTTCTTCTGTTGATAGTAGCAGCAAAGAGTGTGAATGATCGGTAGTGATTGCAGGGCATGTTATTGACTTTATAGTTAAAGCAGCCAGGTTGAGCAAAACCTCCGTTGGGGAAGAAATCGGTATCACCAACAGCCATCATAATCCCAAGTGCCCCAGCGTTAGTATGAATCGCTTCGACGTAACGAGCGTCAGTGCTACGTAAACGTTGATGGTTGAAATACCACATCGGTCCAGCTGGGTCTAGAGCTGTAAAAAAATAAAAGGTGAGTTCTGATGGGTTCCTGGTAAATAATTTTGAGTTAGTCGAAGCGTTCTTAGCCCGGAGGCTAGCTTTGATCCTAAGTTATCGACAAAGTTAAGCAGTCCAAGCGCGATCGGAAAGTGGATTGTTTAGGTACTGTTAACAGCAAAAATTTCTTGAACCTTTCCCAGCTCCGGAGGGTACGCTAGCCGTCGATTCCGATGGTTAACGTTAGATGCATTTTTGCAACTGATTCCTTACAATTTACTTGCAAACCTTACCGGTATAACTGAGCTGAGTTCCAAAAAAACCTTTCACATTTTGTAACACACACGTATGGTTTTACAACACAAGTTTGGACCCATACCAAAAAACTACGGTACACTAAAAAAGGATGCGACAATAATATTCCATACAATTATATTCACCTGTAATTCGAGCAACTTGTCCATCCAGCAATCTCCCAGCATTCCCCACAACGTGTCCTCCAAGACTGAAGCCAATCAAATGCACCAAGTCATATGGCATGCCAGTCGTCTTATTGAGGAACTCCAGGAACAATCCCAAACCTCTACCCACTGATGGCACACCCCTAACTGCTGTTATATAATCTAATCGGGAATATCTGCTCCAATCGAAGACGATTACGTTGACATCACTTTCTCCTAGCAATGCTGAAATAATAAAATTAGAGGCACTCAGCATGAATATTAAACTATGGTAAATATAAAAATCTAGCGTAACTTCGGTTGAACTCCTAAACGATTGGACCGACCGTCAACAATTTGTGATGTATTCGGGATTGAGTACAGGTAGGACCAGAATTGGATTGGTAGTGCTGTTGTCAAAAAGTATAATACCAACCATTTCTGAGAACAATATTGATGAGGCTATCCCTATTTTCAAGCCAACCGTGAACAATCACAGCAGTGGGGACATTCGGGTTAAAATTTGATGACGTCACTGATGCTACGTCATCGTACTTTATGATTTCTCCCAGTATTCGATTACGCCTGTAAAAGAAAAGAAAAAATATGACCAACGTGAATTCATATGTCAAGGACATCATAATATCTGTCAAATTAATCTCGACCCAAGCTCTCAAGTTTCAAATATAAAAAAATAGGAATAAGATCTTTATTACCGTAGGACATTGTGTAACCTAAAATATAAGACCTAGGATTTTACGTCAAAAATCTTAGTACTTTTTACTACTTACAAGAAAATAATTAACTAGCTATAGGTATTTATAGTTACACAAAAGTCGCTACGTAATAAATACATTAAGCGAATTTTAATTTCACTGAGAGGTGGTTAAAATTTTTCCAACTGTTCGTGAAAGATCTCGAACAAGATTAGAAAAGGCACCACGACATCGGTAGGTACGTCTAGAATCTAAGCATAAAACTTTAAAAACCTGAGTTCGTCGAAGACTGTACTAAATCCCTTACTTACGAATAAACTTTGTAGTACGTGTTTGTTTCAAAGCGGATGTGTTTGAAACGTACCGAATTGTAGGCGAAACTTATAGCTAAACTTGTAAGTATTCTCAGGCATAGTTCTGTCTAGTTTTCAGGCATATATAAGTTGTAGGTATTGAATTAGCAATATCTTTGAGTAAATAAAGCCGTAATAACCTAGCGGTTGAAATGTTGGTCTCCCGAACAGGATTTCCTGGGTTCAACCCCCATGGCACGGACCTCTAATTCAAAAAGTTATGTGAGTTGTAAACACTAATTATAACTTGCTTCAATGAAGGAAAACGTCGTGAGGAAGCCTGCACACGATAGTTCTCCATATAGTTCTCAAAGTATGTGAAGTCTGCCAAACCGCACTTATCTGACTACTCTCTCTGACGAATCTTACTGAAAGGGGAATCCTGCAATGCTTAGTTTCCCAAAAAAATCATTTCGTAACAAAGATAATATATTAAAACGATATACATATAACAAAATATACCTCGTATATAGCAAGAACAAGTCATCAGCAGGCTTAGCGTCGATATTCTCATGAATAGTGGTGTTAGGCTCTTCTAGTTTCAATACTTGCTCCCATGTTTGAATGATATTAGTTTCCGAAAGACCGGGTGAAAGTAACGACACTAGAACAAATAAAATATTGGTTAGATAAATAGAAAAAGAAACCTGTCTGCCAGATTTATGGGAAGGGGGGTTGGTTGAAATCTGCTAACCCGTTCGGTCTATAGAGCGTTCCAAGAAATGTACATACATCCATAAATAAAATAAATATATATAAAGTAAATTCATACACTCTAAATTCTCCTTCTAAATCTTTTGATTTTTTATCATACCATAAATATGTATTATTTCTGTCACAATTTTTTTATAATAGCACAAACGCCTTTTAAAATCAATAAGGATAAATTCAGTTTTAAATAAAATCGCTCAGTGTCTCTCGCGAACGTGAAAAGTTTAGGTCATTTAAATAAAATATTGGCAAAAGTTCAACTCATGCGCCAGTCCGTGCTGGAAATTTGATTTTGAAAAGAAATTCGTCTTCTTCGAGTTGTTGTTATGCGAAAAAGAATCTTGGCATCTTCAACTGCTTTAAAACTTAGATTGGTTACTCAAAATTAAAATAGCATTATATTATTCATGGTCGGTACAAAACCCAAAGTAGGTACTACCTTAAATAATTTTATCATGGTCAAGAAAAAAATGTCTAAATATTGGAATTTTAAATTAATACAAGTCGTTGTCCCCTTAGATCCTTTATGTAGTATTTTCTAAGTCATGTATGAAACATATTACTACATACTTATTATATACGAGTACATTGTGTATCATTGATACAAATATGACTTAATTACTTTTAATTTAATTTGAATTACCACTCCATAGATTTGCTTTCTATTGCCTATAAGGGATTATTAATAAAATACAGCTTACGTAACATTTTAATGGCTTCTATGGCAAAAAAATATTATAATAATATTACATGTAATGCAATTATATGAATATTTTTTATTTCAAGGTATTACGCTCTATCACTTTTATTTCAACTTTACTACTCCCAAGTTTCGAGCAGTAACTTTTCAGAAATCGCTAAACAGTTTCCTGTGAAGTTGAAGAAACAAGAAAACGACTAAAAGAGCCTGTAATTGACCAGACCAGCTATCGGATTCGCTCAAGATGTTCAACTTGTAATAAGTTTAAATTGGCTCCGTTGTCCATTGTTAAGCAACTTGCAAAGCTGAATTCTTCGTCGTGTTCAAAGCTGTCTATCTCAAGGCGACAATTTTTAAATAACTGTACGAATTTTCATGCAGTTCTAATTGTCTTACGCTCAAATTGGTAACTTTAGAAAGGGTAATTTTACAGAAGAGTTTATTGAAAACAATATTAGCTATAGTGCCTTCATAAGGCACATAATTATACTTGTTGCATAATTATAATTGTTGCGTTTTGAAATTCCTACTCAAAATGTAATAGTGATAATTTTTTTTTTATCTATCTTATAAAATTTACGTCGTAGATTACGAAAAAATAACTCGTTATAGTATAAAATAAATGAAAAGAAGAATTACAAAATCCAAAAAAATTACGTGGAATGTTTTCCGAAAATTAAACCACCATTAATAGGTTCTTTTACTGAAACTCCAACTTAAAATTTTCCCCTAAATCCTTATTACCGTTTTCGCAAACCATATTACACAATACAAATATCTATACACAAGAATTGCTCATATTGTAATTCAAGATTAAATAAAGGACTTCCACCCTTGTCCGTTTACTTGACGCGGTGTGATGGTATGACGTAACCGATGTCAGTGCAGATAATAGTACAGAAAACCTAAATTCCGTACAATTGAACTTTGCCTTACATAAATCATTGTTATATCCTATACGATATAACAATCCCACAATGCAGGGATTTTTAAACTGGCTTCCATGAAACCTAATGGTTCCGTAGACCAGTCACTAAGTTCGCCATAATTATATTCCACACTAGAAGTCGCCGGCGACTCCGCCCGAGTAATTTTCCCGTTTCTGGATTTTGTTTTTTGTTGCTCCTCTCTTATTCATCATAGCGTGATGTTATATAGCCTATAAGTTTCCTCGATAAATGGACTATCTTACACTAAAAGAATTTTTCAAATCGGTCCAGTAGTTCCTGAGATTAGCGCGTTCAAACAAACAAACAAACTCTTCAGCTTTATATATTAGTAAAGATTTAAACCCCAAAAAAAATAGGTCAACTTCGAGGAATTGGTGAAATGTATCAGGGAAAACAAGACGTACGACGTACTCGTAAAGAAGAAGGTGAACATAATAATGGAGTTCCTAAAAAATAAAAGATGCTAGGTTGGTGTTACATTACCTTTAAAGTTTAAGGAAGTTAATATATAGTGTGTACATTAAGCAAATTCAAGAATAGAAAAGCTTGTAGACGTCAATTTTTCCACCTGCACTAAAATGGACATCAAAAGATTGGATATATAAAAAAAGAAAACCAGTTGTGTTAAGAAGCTGACTTACGCTAATGAAAAATATTTGAGTAATGAATCATATCCTCGCGTTTACAAGGATCATTACATGAAGTAATATGTACGGATAAGATTGGTGTAATATACATAATTTTACCCATAAGCTATTAATATACTCGTAACTTGTAATGCATTAACGGCCTAGAAGAATTTGTAATTATTACTACAAGTTTTTTTTAAGCATTTGATTAATGATTACCGATCAAACGAGGCACTTCTGCATTTATAGCCTATTTCTACATAATATTAGGAAGTCTGACGTCTATTAAACTTATTAACCCATCCATTAGCTTTTAGTTTTTTAATATGACGACCCGCATTGAATCGAAGAAATCGCAAAATTAATTTAAGTGTTTATATGAAACTGTAACTTTTTTTTAACACTGAACTTTTTTATTTAACATTTGCATTTCATAAATTATCATAAACTACCAGTATTTTACCGCTGGGTTTTATAAGCTATTGAGATCCATATTCGTAAAGCCACCAATACTTTAGGGACTTCGTTTGCACATCGAGACGTTCGTAAGAGGGTGATGACACTCCAACCCATCCTCAACATTGGTACCTCTTGCCTTGTCGAATACGAATCGTCACATAATGAGGCCGTGAATAACACTCGTTCTCGCTACTCCTTACTACGCGTTTGATATGAACCTCCATATCCATGCAAGGGATTATAGACACTATCCCATAAGCTATAGTCATTATTTTAGCCCGCTGAAAGCCACCGAGCTTCTCAAGATCGCTATTTGATATTCTGAAAACATTTGAGAAATGATAGGGAATATTCCTGTTCATGTGTGGAAACGGTTATCGTTTACAGTTTAATGAAAACGCTCAATTTCGAAATTACGCAGACAGTAGTAACTTGTCGCAAGAATCGTAATTTCGGCCTTTGTTATAACCGCGTCCTATTGCTAAACTGCTATAAAGTTAAAGACTTCAAATAACATCAAGAATTCTCAAGTTCCGAACATTTATTGGTAAAGATATTTCCCTTTGCAATTGAAGTGAACGTTTGATGTTTTGTGATATTTGTGATTTAGGTAAAGGTAAATTTTACCAAACATTTACCCAACTTTTGTCAAAGCTTAATGGAATGTACACACTGGCATTTCTTATATCAATAGATATCTGTATAGGTAGAACATTGTAATATAATCGCAGTATATGGATATTTTTATACAATTGGAATTTATATAGCAAATCTGACCTTAAATGAAACAGTAACAAATAATATCAAAATAGTATCTAAAGATAACTTAAATTCATAATCTTTTAGGTATGTAATCAGTACAGTTGAACTCTTCATTAATTCCTCCAAATTATCTAAAATATATGTCATAATAAGAGCAAATAAAGTTATACATAGGTTTAAACAAAATACTATAACAAGCGGAACGAATGTATACTTTATACTAAAAATGTTGCCTAGTGACACATTTAATTATGCGATGTTATATTGAAGTACGCGCGAGTAAAGATTCGAATGTTACGAATTCGATTGGTATCGGCACCGAAGTATTATAAATGCATAGATGTCGGTTGTACCGCACTATCCTATCCAAATAAACCGGATTCTATTAATAATAAAGGAAGCGCCTGGGGATATTGGCAAACTCTTTGCAGTTTGTCACTGCGGTCGTGAACTGTTTTTACTAGTAGTTCAATGCTGTCTTTTTAAGTATTCATTGTGGTCAATAGTTCTTCATTTGAATGACACGATACCAAGAGTCAGTCAGGTTTTCCATTTGAACGACACTGTCAATGACATGATGTCAATATTTTTTCAATTTAACTTAGCGATTGATTATAAATCTGGCCAAAGACGGAGTGTTTAAGACAGTTGTGACTGTTGTGAGTGGTCTGACTGCCATACACGAGTAGCTTGAAGTAGGTAGTAGATTCATACAATCGTTCACGCCAATTGCAACCGTGAAAGAAAAGGCGCGAAATCGCCATGTTACTGCACACACATAGAATTTTCAAGCGTATACAAAACATGCATAAAATTGACGGGTGACAGTTGATGAAGCTTTGCTGTAAAATGCATTGCTGTGGGTGGCAGCATCGTTTGAGTTTTCAAATAATGCTGAGAAAAAAAACTATAGAAACATAGTTAGTTACTGTTAGTAACAGGCTTTTACAAAAGACTTAAAACACCGACGACGTAGAAAATTCAATTCGTGGATAATTGACAGACACAATTCCCACAAATTAAAATGTATTATTATCTTTATCCATCGTGTAATACCGGATCAGTAACGGAAAATACCGTAAAGAAGAACTCGCCTTAATTTCTCAGAACAATGCAAACTGCTGTAAACTTAGAACATAAAGCCAAATTTGATTAAATTGTTATCTACATTATAACTCCGCAGTCTCGAGAAAACTCCGGTTTATGTACAAATAATTTTAAAGTCAAGCAACAACTGCTTCGGTTTATCACTTGCTGGATAATAACCATACCTTTTTGTTTGAAAGTTTGGTACACTCAACATGAATTTGTTTCTTTACAAATTAATCTTTGTTTTTGTAGTACGCTTTGCACCTTCTTCTGTTAGCCGACTATTGCAAAGCCAAATTGTAATTATGATTTGTTTTTTTATATTTGTGTTTCTCTGTAGTTTCTAAGCTTAGTTACGACTTGGTACTATCGGCCCCAGCGGGTTCGATCTGCGTTTTTTGTATACTTAATGGTAATTATCTCACTCATTACTTTGTATACGGTAGTCCGATGAAACAATTCAAAATATAAGCTACATACTAGCTATGCATCCTCGCTTAGCACGATAATGTATACATATGATATGGTACTATTTCTTAAGAGATATCCCGTCACTCACTGATAAGGTAAATATTTAAAAGGAACATATTTTACAGTGTCATTATCGTTAAAAGAAATTAAAACATAACTAAAATACCCAATTAGTTTGGTCCATAGCAAGAGAGCATTTATTTCAATTAGTCCCTCATTCCTAAATGGTTACAAACCAGAGATATAAATAAGTACTTAATAAGCAGCAATAAATAAAAACTGTAATGCTCTATTATAAATCACGTACACCCTGTAGGAAGTCCTGACGAAATCCCTCTAAACTTTTCCTGTCAACGTTGTATCTCTGGTGGGGTCGCGATAAATCGTGCGGCTTCCTGTGACTCCGAATAATGGACCGGTTCGTCACACGGGTTAGATATTGATCGCTCGTACATATCGTAGAACCTTTAGTGGATTTATTTTAACCCTAATTCCATAGAGAAATTTCTTTTAAGTGTTTAAGTCGTCATTAGCAGTGTTTGCTCTAGAACAATTGCCTATCTAGATGTAGGTAAATAAATTAGATTATCTTTTAAATAGAGTTCTTGCAAATTTAACTTTTTACTTAATTTTTGAGATGTAGTATAACTTATAAGTGATTACAATTAAAACTATAAATCTGTTTAATATTTATAAGCCGATCACACACAAATTATTAAAAAAAAGTTATTTTCATTTCAAATCCAACAAGCAATCATTATTTAGTCTTACAAGCTTTCCGACACGGCTTTGCTTTGGAAAACACACTAAATAAACTATGCGTCGTATTGCTGGACATTATACATCAGGCACCCAAACATTTAAACTTCCAATTTCCGTAGATCATTAATCGGATCTTATTTCCTTATTTAGGATAATCTTATCTTATTAGGACTACTCATTTTGCAAATCTCAACTAAATTGGTCCAGTAGTTAAAACGTCAATCGGTCACGGGTAGACAATATATTTCGCAATTATAAAATTTTGGGAATAATGACTGAGTAAAATAGATATCTTTTATTGTAAAGATGCTTAGTAATTGAAGGCACTATTGAGCACACCTACTATAGTAGACTAACATATTATGCTTATTCAATTAGTAGGTAGGTACGTTAATGGCTAACCTCTATGAAATTAGTATTATTATAATATAATAATTAACTTGACATGTGTTTTCAACAGTGATTAGAGATGGCTCGTAACTGTAGGGATCAAAGTCAGTTTTGCTTTAAACCCAAGTTATATTGTATTGTAATATCTATGAATAAATACTTATACATAGAAAAATATTACAGTATCATAATTGTTATTGTATTGCTCTGTTTAAACTAGAATGTTATCAATTTATTTTCTGATATAACAGCGGAATTCTTTGTGTATAAAAACGATACAAGGGTACTCTAACACATACAATTAATTTCAATATTAAAGGAACCGTGAGCACAAACTCCTTTGATATATAAAACCACTCATCTGAAACTACGCACAAAATAACTGATTTCTTTATCAAGCGCATCTAATTAACTATTCTGAAATAAAAAGATTTTTATTAAACTATTCATATTTTATACTTCATTTTCTCAAACAGTTCTCAAATGTGTGAAGTCTGCCACGAAAAACGAATTCACAAATCGACATCTATACTAATAATAAAACTGTCGGGTTCAGTTCCATGCACTAATATTTTTTGGAAATATTGTTTATCATTATAGAGGGCAAAACATTTTTTTGTTATCTATTTATCTCTTTAATGATCGATTTATAAGAAACTTAGCATGGTTGGGTATAACTTTGACATATTCGAATAAAAAAGTTTACAAAGTAATTTTTTTTTCATATACATTTTACTAAAACACTAGTTAATGACACACGCTGTAGCTAACCTAACCAGGTTATGTAAAAAAGGGTTGCAAGCAAGAGAAATTCGATTATTACCTAAACCTTCGAGTTAAGTGCTGAGACCGATTACAGCATCGATCAATCTTCTAACCAGCGTCACTGTTACGTCTCCATTACTCGAGCGAGCCACATAATTTATCATCAGATAAAATAATAGGATGTTGATAGGAAGATCTTTCTTCAGTAGCTAATTTATATTGAACTAGTAACCCAGTCTTGCTTTAAGGGAAGTAGGAAGGCCTAATTGTTTTTTAAGGGTTAAGTGGTTTTCAAGTTTATTAAGTAACTAGTGGACACGCCCTCGCTTCGCTTCGGTAAACCTATGCCGAGTCGAAAGTAAAAAAAAAGTAGCCTAGTTACTCATTGATACATCAGCTACCCGCCAGTAAAAGTCCCGTCAAAATTCGTCCAGCCGTTTCTGAGATTAGTCGGATTAAACAAACAGACACAAATATTTAAAAAAAAATTTTGGTATGTGTGTAAGTATGCAATTAAGTAAAAAGCGGTTATTTTAATATTACACAGACACTTAATGGATGTGGTGGTATATATGGCCAATCAATAACACCGTTGCGGTTCACTCTGCCGGCAATAAAACTTACTAATGCTTTTTAAACCCCTTTTTTACACGTGGAAAGACCCTCGTCTCATCCATCCGGCTCCGGGAAACCGGGTAGGAGATTGGTTTCGAACCCACTAAACCACACGGTGTCAACGCCTACCGCTTTGGAGCCGGGACTGTGTGCTATTTTCGCTCCACCGAACCCTTACTTAACCATTTACTAACACTAGGTACTAAACTGCACTAACAGTACTAACTTACACGGCCCCTGTACTACTAATATTCTCATTAACTTCCACCATTAATTGGACACACTAGTATAAAACGAACGGTCCCTTCTATAGTCCTACTTAAAGATTGTTACGGTGTCCTTGGGCGGTAGGAGATGGTATACCTTAAAAAATATTCTTCCATGCCATCCGCTAGTTTTTATTGGCCATAACAGCTCAATCGTTAAGGCGATGTTTATTTTTCAGAAACATTACGCAGTTTTCAGGACTTTTTGCAGTAATAAGCGTGTTTCATTCGCCCAGCAAGTATGCCGGCATATTTAAGAAAGTTATGCTCATTGCATTGACAACTTGTGAGTATCGTATCTGGGTCAACTTAACGCTAGTCTTAAAAGCCTTTTAACCGAGCACCGTTAATGAACGGAACTTAAGTAACCTATTCAATAACAGCTGTTTTACTGCTCCGTCGTTTTATGGTTGTTCGTCAAATAAATTAGTAAAGGTTTGTGAAAAAAATATAAGTTTGGAACATTTCCATAGCAGTGAAGTAAAGTAATCCTCGTCTTCCTTCTTGCATCGATATCGTCAATGTTGAGGTTAGTGACCCCCTCCACAGATCACTTTGTCCCTGACTATTAGTGACTATCTTGCGCCAAAGGTACCAGTTCCTGCTTTGTGGATGGCTTCATGCATCAAAGCACCAAGTACAAGTAATATAGGCTTCTAGATTACGTTTTCCTCCTAATCGATTCATTCGAATGGTTTATACAGGGTGGCCAGGCAGCTGACGTCCAAAACTAAAATTAAGATGCCTCACGGTAAGTAGTATCCGAATCACCCCCATGTATGTTATCCGATCTTGCATAGTTTAGGAGATAGAATTGTTTAATGTTTTCTTCCATTATCTGCACCCAAATTGTTTTTTTTGTTGGTTGGCCACCCTGTGTATAGTCAATACAAATTACAGATATTGATTTTGATTTTAGCTTACATAATGTGTGTTTGGTAAACATGATATTAATCGAATTCGAGTAAAGTTGATTAAATAGCAGTGACAAAGCATTCCTAGAACATTCCCATTATTGCAAACAATTCCCGGAATGGTAGGCAATTGCTACGAGAATAATTATAATTACTTGGAAATTGTCATAACACGGACCTAGTAGACATTGTTCTGTAATTTAATCTTTTTATATTTCTGTAATTTAATCTATTTAATGTATTGATAGTGTAGATACATTTCAAAAATCGATCGGCCGAGCTAGGATCTGGATTCAATTCTACACACAACTTAATTTTATTAAGTTATGTGCATGTAAGAAATTATTAATATTGATCCTTGCTGTAACAGGAACACATCATTATGAAACGTTTACGAGAAAGTTCTCTATAATTCTCCAAGATGTATGAAGTTTGTTAAACTGTATTTGGCCTACGCAGTTTTTGGCCTGTAACTTATTAAGACAATTTTAGGTTGCAATGAGATGGTGTGACGATGATGATGATGATGGTAGGTGATCATTTTTTTATCTTGTTATCATAGCTGCCTAATTAAGAGCATAGTTTCCACAGATTTTTAAAACAGTGTCAAGTGTAATGATTACGTCCACTGTCCATGAAGTCTTCTGTGGCTGAGATTATACACTTGGTGTAAGGTTGACACAGCTTCATAGTTTTATGTGTAAGTTGCATGCATGTGCATACCAACGATATATCGCAGTGTAAGCGTGGCTTATGCCATTTGATGTACACATGCCCTTAATAAAACGTAATGACCTTATCAAGATTAAATGATAATGAATTAATGTAATGTGATTAAAATTCTTCATAGGTGATTTAGATGATATCTTTATAGGTTTACATGAATCCAAATTAAATAATGTATAATTAACGATGTTCGATCTATTTGAATATTTTATCACCTGCGTATGTAATCGATAAAGATTAAATTTACGTCGTTTCATGACTTGCTAAACACTTAAGTTTAAAAAACAATAGTTTTAAAATTCAAACTCGTAATGTAATTACCTACGGAGATATCAGACCACACTAAAAATAGAGTTTTGTAGTAGTTTGATTTGTCATTAATGTTCTGAGCCTGCCGAACCGTGATAGATTTCCGTGATAGATTAGGTACATGGTTACTACTCTGAATTTGAAAATTGATTTAAAGTTAGGCAGCATTCCCTGGAACCTAGCAAATAGTAAATTAATTCTAACTTAAGCCGCAGGTGAAATAGTGAAAATCAGTTCTTATAAAACTTTATTTTATTACATGTGGGTGTCAACAATACATAATTGTATGTATTGCAATGTCAATAAAGTATAGGCTTAATTCTCAATTTATACTAAGTACCTACCCTTTAAATTTATACTCGTAAGTGCACAATAAACAAATAGTATATTTTCATCAGAGTCCAGTTCCTACAGGAATAAAAAAAAAGAATAAAGGGCATTTAATCTCATCAACCTCTCAAAACGTGTATCTCGATTTGAAGTCCGTTGAAATAAATTACAAGACCGAGAACGATCGAGAAACACGAAGAACGAACCAACAAAAGCTTGAGATATTAAAATTGTCGTCATAAAACATTTTCGCTGAACAACTGCGATAAAGCAGATCGCAACTATTCTTCCGAAAAAGTCGTAAGCAACAAGCTCGTAAAAGTAGGACATTAAGTTTGATTAAATGTCTTCCCTACTTGACCGCGGCCCTCTGATATAAAAACTATTACAGCTTCAGTAAAAGTTATTTCCAGAAATTACACTCGCTGTCATCGTGTCGAACTGTTTCACAGTTGTATGACAGACGACTCAAACTAACATACTTTACTTCGTCATATTACTTGATTACTCCTTCAAATATTTTGACCAAAACTGCAGTCATGCAAAAGGTACACATTTTTATACAAACTTACAGGTTGTACATACTTATTGTGCATATACAGTCTTTGCTGCGTCCAACTACACTCACGCTATGCTTCATAAAGCCCTCTCCCTACTTTTTCGTTCCTTTCCTTAGCTTTTACATTTTCTCTCCATAGTCTGTCATCATTATAGTCACTTCAACTCCACTTCACTGAGTTCACTTTTTGGCAATACTTGACTCTCTAATCGATAGTTAAAGTCTCGCACGTCGTCCGTCGGTCTCGGTAAAGCAAGTGACTCCACCCGCTGTACTGGTATTTGCGAGTTTTTGTCGCATTTTAGTCTAGCAGAAGTCCGAAATCTGTTGTATTAGTAAAGTAATTTGTCCCTGGTTCGCTCGCAACGGACGAACTTTTCTAATCTAAACTGTTGGCCCCGTCCCGTTCAATCTTCGTGAAAACTCGTTCAGTACGAGTACTCACACCACCTCACTATCAATGAAAATGGCGGATGCCGGGCTTGTATCACTCAAGAAGTATGTTCTGATAAGACCACTGAACTTTTTGTTCTCTAACTTAATTCCAGACAAGCAATCATACCTAATAAAATGTAATATATAAAAATATATAGCCTATGTAACGACCACGATGAAGACAAATCCAATTACATCTTACACGTTGAAATGAATTAAGCCATTTGGGCTGTATAGCGTGTTCAGGAAATTAACATACACGTACATATATATGCTCGGAAAACGTTACCCTCTTTCTATTGCAGTCGGTTAAAAATAGTCCGGCTGATAAAGATTTATTACAAAAACCATAACAACAAGTTATAGTTAATTTCTAATACACATAGTACCTGCTGATATTAGAAACACGAAATCGAAACCACACTGAAATCGAAATTCATGAGCACAATTTTGATGTCAGCAGAACGGTCTAATTCCTATTAATGGGTACCAAAGTTCAGATTCAAGCTTTAAGGAGATAATAGTCGTGTAATATCCAAACGGGAAATAATTAATGTTCGTGCATTATCGGCAAATAACCCAACCTAATTGGAATCAAAGTTCATTTGGAACACAAGGGAATCAGATATCCAAAACATGTTGCAAGAATATTACCTAATAGAAATTGAATTGTGCAACTATTATTGATTTTCTCTTAGGTATTGTTTTTGGCCTTAACCTATTATGTTGGATGCAGACCGAAAGCTAAGCTACTCCGAAGCTAAACTAAGCTAGCTAAACTAAAAATAACTAAAGAAAGCTCAATCAGTATTGCGAAGGGAGTGCAAAGAAGACGGGAGTGGCTTAGCTTAGTTCGTATAGCTGCGCATCGGCAAACACAACTTAGCTTCGCATATTTTAATCAGCTTACTTAGTTTAGATTGCATGGTCTGCAGTCTGCATACAAGTATAAAAAACTGCGTTAGCTATGCGAACTAAACTAAACTAACTTAACTTAGCTCTCTTCGCAACTTGCATTAAGTGCTCACTACTGAGCACAGGTCACTCCACATATTTCACGAGGCCAAAATCATACCCCACCTCGCTGTTCCAGCGGGAATTGGCGAAAGATATAGTGCCTAAATCAAGTCCTCCGTATTTCGTCTATACAACGTCCGTCCGTTCGTAAGACCATCTGATCATCTATCACTGGATTATGAACAGTAATAGTCGAAAAAGTAAAGTGAAAACTTAAAATGCAGTTGTGGGATATGGGGATAAAAATTGTACGTACTAAAATATACTGTTCATCGTAAATAAACCCGCGTGCTTTTTCATCTTTCTTACTTATCAGGTAATATAAAACGAGTAGGTGCTTACTTACAATACATATTCCAATAACAAACATATTATCATACACTTTCCGGATATTACGGAATAAAATGCAATAAGAATATCATAGAGAAGATATGAAACAGATGCCGCTTCGGTAATGATAGAACGCTTTTGTTTGTTGCGATGTAATATCGATCATCCAACTCTGAGGTTCCTGAACTTTCATTGCTTTCTACACCAATAACTGATACTGAAGTTCTTAACTCCAATATTAAATATCATAAAAATGTTAAAATGAACATTTTATAAGTGACAGTTTAAGATATAGAGCTTGATAGAACAGACGAACAGACAGACGAAGGAACAGATCGTAGACGGACAGACGGACAGGCACAAACTTATTACCCAGTCAATTCTCATCCGTCTTGTTTTATGAAGACCACTTAAAGCATAATGGACTCTTTATGGTCTTGCACATATTTGGCCACATTTTACTAAAAACCCTCAAATAAGCGCCGCGACAGGCGCGAAGTACAAAAAGCCGTAAAAAAGGCAGTTTCGGCCGCTTAATATTAAATTTCCCGCTAGGCTCGTCTTTATCGGCATAAGACGTTTGTCCCATGCTCTGTTGATTGCAGGTAAAATACCTTACGTATAAAGCGTGTTATCAATAAGTTACTTTGTGTTATAATTTCAATTTAAATAGGTATATATGTAGTATGAAAATAGTTTGCGTTTAACCCTTCTTTATTTTTTATAGAATCGCCTTTTGAAATAAATATTGAATTCTTCCATTGGATAGGGTATGGTTATGCTTAAAGTGTTCTTGTAGCCGAACTACTTAAAAACAATTATTAGCTTAATAGCAGTATCAAGACAAAGCATGACATAAAATATAACAAAATTAAAAAATAACCCTATATTATTGACATTATTAAAATGAAATTAAACAACTTAAACTATAACCATATACCAATTTAATCATCATTGCTTAAAACTTTATTGACAAAACCACAGATCAACGAACTTCCATGGTATCTAAGATACAACCGAGGCTAGGAAGGTAGTTGGTCGCATATCGTATACAAGCTATCAGTGATGCAAACGCTATAGCTACGAGAAAGGGATTAATGTGTCACAGGTGCTTAAGATGTCTCGCGTCGTTCCAACGACGGTAATTGTCTCGTGTTTATACACGCAAATTAATGTTTCTCATAACACTTACAGACATCAGAACGAAAATTCATTATAGTTGATTCAAATTTCAAGCACGTCTGACGTTTACTACGTAATATACTAAAGGAATTTTCGTTTCTCTTGTTGGTATGTAGAAAAGATGATTTTAATGATGCACAAAGTACAGACAACAAAGGCTTCGACTGACTACCCAATTATGGGCTTGGATAGTTATCAAAAGACTCGTAATTGAGTAAGTCTAGTACGTACTTTACCAAACCACTTTTAGGCTAATTAAGTAGTGAAGTAGTTTGAGGTCTATGAAATCCAATAGCTGACATAAGTAACTAGGAAAGTAACGGTAATGACTAAAATTCAGAATCGAGATGGAGTACTAGGCAGCTTGCGCCACTCGAAATATTTAAGAAATTCGTGGCTGCATAAGTGCCCGGGCTCCCATACAACGTCATTTACGTTCGTCTTAGTCTTAGATAACAAAGAAGACCCAAAATATAAAAATATGTTTTGGTTTATTCACTTCATGTTACAAAGCAAAATGTAACGTATATAACTAATGTCTAACCATAATAATGAAGACTGATTGCTTATATACTTCTCCATAGTACGGACACTCATGTAATTTACCCACTAATAGATACCCATCCAATTACCGAACACGGAGTTCGTACTGCTCAAACTATTCGATCAGCTGTTATCAACACATGTCTTGTTATTGACACATGCGAAGGCGTATACCTTCTGTTCAGAAATTATGATTCCATGATGGAGTCATGAAGTGTATTCAAAATTTCTAATCAACTGTGACAATTGTTACATATGAAACAAAACATAATAGGAATTAATTTATGTCATGGTTTGTTACATAACAATAACAAAAAAAGTTTAGATAACACAGATTTCTAAAATGAAATTAGTCTATCATCTGCCGCTACATCTAAAATAGTTTCGGTGAAAATAAACGATCATTACAACATGAACACCGAAGTCGAAACTCGTTAGCGAGTCTTTATCGAAACTTTTTCCGGCAAGAGTGTGGGGAACCAAATGCTGATAGTCAGAAACTTGACGCGCTACGTGATCCTTTTGACACAAGTTTCTCATTGAACCCGGCCTTTAGCGTTCCATCCTTTTTTCATTCCAAGGGCCGATCAGAACCAATTACGTAGCTAAGTTTGAGGAAGCTTGGTATTTAAGGTCAGTTAAGTTTCTTCGTATTTATTCGTTCTATTTACAAAATCATCTATACTTGTTCAAGGATTTTATATAGTACATACTCGTATATCCGTGCATATAGGTACATATTTTTACGAATAGTACTTTGACTGTATATGATGCAGATTTTTACAATAACAATTTATTATATAGTCAATATTATTTTCTAATTTTGTCGCCTAAACAACAAGTATTGAAATTTAATTGGGTATAAGACGATAATAATGAAATAGTTGAACGTTTATTATTATTTTAACGAACTAAAGGCAATTTAATTGGAAGCCTCATTTACAGTAAAATAAAAGTCCCTTATTATACGAAAATTAAAATCTATATTTTATTATAATAAATTCATATTGACAGCTTCAAATAATTCTTACAGCTAATACATTTCTTCTATTGAAGGCATGAAAGTTTCGGGTACCTGGGATTCCTCTGCTATTTGACGTTTTTTAAACTGAGGCCCAATTGTCCTGTCCGTTTCTTTATTTTTGGTGGATAATTTTACAGCATTATTTTTCTTTTCCTTTTTACTCGCTTTCTTTATCTTCCGCTTTTCTGATAAAATTAATTCAGCTTCAGGAGATTTACAAGAAAAGCTTTCCGTAACTCTGTACACTTGACATTTAGACACGGTTGCTTTGGTTTGATTTTGTGAATCAATTGATATTGGTAGAGATTCCTTTATCTTCAAAGCATATACTTTTCCCTCGTTACTGTACTTTGATACAGAAATAGACTTGTTACTCTTACTTTTCTTTCCTTTTGATTTCTTAACACTTTTCTTAAGAACTTTCACATCCGAATCGAATCCTAAGTTTCGTTTATTTCTATTTGTAGTATTTTCCTCAAGGATTTCGATTTCGTTACGTACATCACTTGTTGTAATATCTGGATTTACATGTGAGTGAACTTTATGTGCTTTTATAGATAACTCCATACAGCTGTGACATTGCCTACAATTTGGATTCATGAAAACAGACTGCAGGTCACTAACTTTAGTAGAGACGGCCGTTATGTTGTAATTATCGATCGATTTTGTATCGTGTACTTGTTTTTCTTCTTTAAAGTCATTTTTAAATTCACCGGTAGATGTGAATTTTTGAGATTTTCCTAAAAGCAGTAAAAAAAATGTGCATAAAAGAAATAATAATGCAAATTAAACAATTTACATGAAATCTTTACAAAAATACAAAGCAAAATTCTGATTCATTAATTTATATGATAAATGCAAGTACTCCTAAAACATAAAATGTATGCTAATGAATCTTCCAGCGAAATTTGAGCGTCAGAAAATTTTAATTAAGTTCAGGCAGATTGAGTAACATAAACAAGAAAACCCCGGGGAAAGTAAATCAAAATAAACCATCTCACCTAACGCTTGTGGCAGGAGCGCTACGAGCGCGCACAAAAACATCGGACTCATTAGTTCCATTTGCAGCCTCGCTCGGAAGGTGTCTCTACAGCTGCCGACAATCTCCTTACAAAACTGCACTAACAAGCTTCGTTACGGCAGTTTTATAAAACGCACCGTATTGCTCACGCCGTCGTTTCGCTTCGCTAAAATCTCTGGATCTTTTCCTTCTAGATTATTCTAAATAAGTTCGCATTCAACTGTTATAAAACCGTTATTAAGTCACATTATCCACCGCGGTTTTATTGCTTTATACGCAACAATTGATTACGAATTCTTGGTAGGTTTAATAACGCTCTACTAAGACGAGAGACGGAACTTATATGGCATTATTCAGTGTGCGTTCCTGTGTTTAGTCAACTTGGTGTGTTTACACTTGGCTACCCCAATGTGACAAACACGTGTTTGATCACCTCCGCTTCCTATCCGAATCCATTGTGCTCTTGTACTTGTATATCATGTTTAATTTTCGTTGTTGATAACTTATATACGTACCTACATTTGAACACGGATGAAGATATATAGAAGTTGCTACCTATATTACAGTTTTCGTTATAAATTATCTGCTTCGTATCGTTGCACAATTTCCTTTGTTACCAGATAGGAACCAAAGAACTACCTTATCTTCGTAGACAAAAATGCACAATCCCCTGAACGTTATTCAAGTTTAAAGATGAATGTTCTTTTTCACGTAGGTAAGCCCCAATAAAATTACCATAAAATGTTAGGGCAGAGTACTCGGGCAAAAACCGTCTGAAGTTCGTTTTGTAAGTTCTACCGTTACTCACGAAGATGTGACTTTTATGACGGTATCAAGGCTTTCAGTTATTTGTAACTCAGATCACTTAGGACAATGTGAAATTGTTTCTATTTATGAAGAGAAATAAACTGTGACAGAATAAAGAAAACTTTTTTTTTCTAATTTTTTTAATAATAAAATATTTTTTGTAATTTTTATACGTTTCACCTTGGCAAAAAATATTGTCATATAACTACATTTTTAATATTTTTTATTTTTTAATTGTTGATTAAGATATCGAAAATATATAAAAAAAATATATCGATAGATGGACAAAAAGTTGAAAAACTAAATTAAATAGTAGATATTCTCGTAGTGAAATAAGATAATTTTATGTTAATAATTTCTTTAATAAAATTGTCAATAAAACGACATTACCTATAGCCACTTACGAGGAAAATGAGCGTGCAACCACACAACATTAATATGTAAATCGGAATAAATTACAGAAATTTTCGAAAAGATTAATGTTCAGTTTAATTACGCTGCATTGTAAATAAAACCAGCGGTTTTAATTGGAAGTGGTTGAAAAGTTTCCAATTTGCCGCCTGCGGTTAGATACCTAGTGAAGGTAACTGTATGGTTGTATTTTAATTTAGGGGTGCAAGAGACATTGTTGGTGAATTTAAAAGAACTTTTTATCATGTAATTAAAATAGTAAAAGAGATTGCAATGCTACCATCCTTTACCGCCGTGGAAATTAGGACTTAGCTTATTTCTGTTAGTAAGTGTTCACGATTCAGTTAGTAATCGTTAATATTTATCCCAAGCAAAGTTGCTCACAGATGCTCAACATCGTAAATGGGATGAGGCATTGGCGAACGGTCCCTTCTATTGGACGTTGCCGACACAATTCTTAAATCCCAACAATTCTCAAGCTTTGAGGTACTTTGGTACATTTTTACTACTAATACCAACTGCCATTATAAATCTTACATTAACTTGTGAACTATTCACAGTATTATTTAAGTATCGTACCTAAATCTATCTGTCTATAGATATAAAAAAATTGAAAGTGGTGGTGGAAAGCATCACGTAAAAACGGCTGATTTGACAGAACAATGGATGAAATACATAAATAACTCTAAACCTTAACTCGGGGCGTTATTTAGGCTTTATTTTATATAATTCCGTCCACTCTATCAAAAGTTATTAAAATTTAAAGTTTATATGAGACTTCTCTAACCAACGTGACGGACATACAACAGTAGAGTAGTTATTTATTTTAACCTTAAAGATACACAGAAGTGACACGAGGGCGGGTCCACTAGTTTATGAATAAAAAGACGATACGCGAAGTAGAGAGCACAGCTAGTCTAAAATACAGCTTGAAAATAGGTTTGATGTGAGAATTTGCTGCAACAGCCCATATGTTTCAGTGATTGAGGTAATCAATGAGGTGCTATTTGCGTGAAACAGTACCAGCGTGTGTTCTGCGCTAACCGCACGGACTCTGTAAACTCATTTAACTGCCACCAATTTTAAATACAACCTGAATTAAATACCAGTGAACAAAATAGAGGTGTATACTGTGCATTTGATTTTTTATTTTTTCTTTTAAATAATTATTTTCAGACACAGGTGCAGTCGGCAACGTCGGTGTTTTCTATATTTACCGAAAGAAAAGTAAACGTAATTATTCTAAAATCGAAGCAATGAATATTCGATTCTTTGATCCGAAAAATACTCTCGAAATTGGTGATGTCATTTTCTCAAACCCGATTACATATAAATGTATACAGAATTACTTGTATTATAATACAAGTTATGCGATATATACAGCAACAATATCCATACATCCGGATATCCAGGTATAAACATATCAGCTCGAACACAATAGCTTTAGATCGACAACGAACAAGTAAACATTGCATTGTCGTATACAGGGGTAGTCGTGTGTAAACTGAGAATCAAGTAAACAACATATCTGTACAGATATATACTACACTAACCTTAATATTGGTAACTGACAATAGTAAATACCCTTACATTGCTTCAAAAGATGTATACAGAATTTCTGAAATAACGCTTACTTCCAATTAAAATAAAACAGGTAAATTACCCCAAACTTCCTTCAATAAATCACTGAAAACTGCTTCCAAATCAGTTAATTAGTTTTTAAGGTTAGCGGAAATAAATGCACCGAAAAACTGCCAAGTCGACGGAGACAAACATTTTTAAACGTAGGTAATTCCTTTTATTATGGTTTCTCTTCAATTCTGCCATGTGCCGAACAATAACAACTTTATCATACTCCACCTCACTATATCGCAATAAGGAGACATAATATGAAACCCTTCGATTCAATAGGCTTGACTATAATGAAAACTTGAGTGAATACTTTTATTAAAGGTTCTCAGAAAAGTTCAATGTTATTCGTATCTTTATATATTGTTGTAATGGTAAAGTGGGCTTCAATGTATTGATGGCCCAATACTGAACACAAGTGTCTTCTCAAAACTGCGGAGGCCTAGACGATGCCTCCACCACGCTGCTCCAGTGCGGATTGACAGAGAGGTTAGTGGCCAATCTCTATTATGTTTACGTTCTAATTTTATCAAATTGTGTCTCGATTTTTCTATGATTTAAGTTACTTCAAAAACATAATAAAAGACTTGCTTCTCACTTAAAATAGAGATGTTGTTAAGGAAATGTCGGTGAAGATGCTACGACTTTTGCGTTTTAAAAACACAAAATAGTGCAACGTGACGAAGCTTGTTATTTGTTAGAGATAGGTACCTTTTGTTCTAAAGCAGCAACTAGAACAAACGAGGCACCTCTTTTGATTTCGCTATGTTCCTTTTTAGTGTTAGTACAATTGTTTAGTGACATTTTAGTACTAACAAGATCTCATGTAGATCTGAGTACCCAAGTAGTTTACGATTTTAAATTCTCAGGTTCATTTTTAGGCACTCTTTTAGTAGGTTTTGGTAGGACTGCATCAAATTGGTAGGACTTTTTTTAAATAACTACCATTCCATTTTTGGGCCGGTTCAACAGCTCAAACTTTGTGATGGATTAAAATTACGTTTAAAGTTCTAATTCTAGACACACAATTGATTTGTATATTAATGTATTTTAGTTCGGTCATGTACGAGGAAGTAAATTAAAACACAATACTTTTCAAACTTATACAGTTGTGAAAATAGAAAAATTCTAAGTAACTTTTTGTATTAAAAATTCCACTTTATAAAGCTATCAAACTAACGAAATGCGGGCAGTATTCGAACTCAAGATCTCCATTCTACTACCACAAAGCTATCTACCACTGTTAAAATATTGATATTATTCGTATACCTCTACCCAAACACACGCGTACTAAATGAGTGTTTTACAAGTACCAGGAAGGAAAAAGGAAAGGAAGGAATAACACGTAAAGAAATATAACGAAGAGAGCCAATCCAATTATATTGAGATCAACGGAATAAAAGTAAATCTTCCCGAATAAACTGTCAAACATGCTGAGGAATTTCTGGTGTTTGATGAATTTATAGCTTCAGGAAAAAAGTATAACGTGCCGAAAAAATTTCATCTCTCTGACAAAACCCATTATCTTCAGTTATCATGTCTTTTTCTACCGTTTCTCGTCTTTATATTTCTACTCTGTCTTTGTATTAGTCTATTCTTAGATTCAAATCCTAAATTATTTTGCAAGGCTTCCGTGAGTATACTTTATCATAGTGCTGTTTAAACACAACATGATTATTTTGAAATAAACGATTTTTATAAACACACAACTTTGAAAGCCTCATAATTTAATTTAAATGGGTTATCATTTTTATCATAATACAGTATATTATTTTGTACAAAGAGATATAGAGTTGAATGAAATTAATTTCCCGTGGGTTGAAGCTCATTCCGCTTATCAGCGGCTTTGGCGCTAGTTTAATTTGCGTTGAAGCAACCTGCATTTCCATATATTTTTCTTTTAATTTATCCAAACAGACAAAGTATATTTTTAATGCGGCAGTCCGACTTTTTTAGCTAAACACCGCTATTGGGACACACCAAATTCTTCCCATGAATTTTAATTAATTCTTAATAACGATTAAAATGTTCTAAAAACTAATTAAAATAAAATCTCTTTTTAAAACTTCTCCACATCTTTTAAACTTATGAAGTTACATGACCTAAAAGCAGGTTGTAAAATGACTCGTCTTTTTCAAACTAGTTGAAAATGTCAAGTACCACTAAGTTGAGCTTGTAGTTTAAATTTTAATGTTTAATGCCTTTAGCAAAGTAAATAGTACCTACGCTTAACCCAACCACACCGTTGTTATTAAACAATGCTTCACTGCTCGGTAAAACAAAGCTTCGTGAGAAGTACTATGGAGAGGAAAATTTAATTCCTTATCGTTTCATTTATATGTATAACGACCTATTGCAATGTCTGTCAATGACAGGCTTTCTGAGGGGCCTGAGGAAGATTCTCAGTGAGGTAGAAATTTTAGTGATGATTTTAATTTTTCTTTACGATTCTGATATGTGTGATTATATCCTTGTGCGTTATCCATTGCACCTATGACACTAGGAAGCCTTATATTGAGCTGAGTGTGAATCGTTATCTATACATATTACGACGTACATGTCAGCATGAGGTCCCTTTAAAGAATAATGCAGGCACGTCTGTAAACCAAAGTAGACCAAATAACAATAACAACAAAAACATGCTCAAATTGCAAAATTAAATGGATTGAATCAAAAATCGATTTCGCTCGTACCAGGTGAATATAGCAACCTCATTCCATTTAAGTCAGAAAAATCAGCCTCAGACTACATTCTTTAATGCGAACAGAACCTAACCCGAATTAATGGTCTCATGGCGCCCGATAAAATGAGAAAAGAATTTATGGCTATCTCGGAAAATGCATGTTAGCTGGAACCTCTTTAGAATAGAAGGCGCTCTTTAACGCTTTCTTATTTGTTACGTTAGTATTTACGATCGACAGGTCCTATCTGCACAATACAATGAGTAAGTGTTATTGATAGCGCTCAATTATGCAGTGAAAAACAGCCTTGAAACTTATTAACTTCTTCTGAAGCCTTTGCTGGGGCTTGGATAGCGACTTGACTTTTTTAAACTAATTACCAAATTCCGAATTGCTGCAAGCATCTATATATTATGGACTTTTATCTGGACTAAGTAACAACTATTTCCAATTTCCTTTCAAGTGGCTCTTCTGTTTTTTAATTGACTGCTTCCATAAAAATGAATTTAACCATTTGCACCCGAAAAAATATTGGTTTTAGAAGACAAAATAAAAAAGCTTCAGATAATCCTCATCTCCTATAGGTTAAGTTGAATCTCGAGATATATTTTCTGTTTTAATGTCAAAAAGCTATAGTTACACTTCTCGATGGGCTATCGAATTAGCATCAGCCAGCTATTACACGATCACGAGAGGGCTTCTATTAAAATACAACCAATTTCAGAGAATATATTAAAGTAAGCATAATAGACCTTATGAGTTACTCAAGATTGTATATTTTGCATCATCATCATCACAGCCCGTAGCTGTCCCACTGCTGGGATTGTGTCTCCTAACAATATGAAGGGGTACAGGTCATTCTCCACCACGCTGCCCAATTGCGGATGACCTTTGAGAACATTATGGAGAGCATTCAGGTGAGCAGGCTTCCTCACAATGTTTTCCTTCACCTAAGCAAGTGATAGTCAGATTCTAATACGCACTTAACTTTTTTCGAAAGTTAGAAGTGCGTGCCATATTTAAACTCAGGAACTCCTGTTCGAGAGACCAACGTTTATACCGCTTAACAGTAACTACTTATATTTGCATTATCTCTACTAATAACAAAACTTTAACGTAATCAAATCGTACAGACATCAAAAATTTTATACATTTTCTCAAATCCATGAAGTCTACTTATACGGGTAACAAAGTCTGCGAAATAAATCAAACAATATTTGATACCTACACTGTTTATTATTGGTAAATAATATTACAATAGTACCTAAATTGTTCAAGCACCCACAACAGCTAGCAATACTAGATCAAATAAATATTATATTCGACGACCTAGACTAAAACCTACGCAAAAGTGAAAATATAGAAAAGTGCCAATAACTCCAATCGTCGTTTGTTATACGCAATCCCTACAAATAGGGTATATTTGAAGACCTAAATGTCCCCATTCGATTATTCCAAGTACTCCGACCATTACAAAAGGCACTTATACACAATTTTGTATTTTATTTACGAGGCTTTTGATAATAAATAAATAAAATGTGTCGTTCTCGGAAATGATATTCTTTTCCTAAAACCTATGCGAATCGTTGGGCATATTTGATTATACATATTGTTATGTACGAGTGTTTGAACAGAATTTCTTATAAATAACTAGGCAGATTTCAGAATTCTACCAAGTATTTTAAAAATTCATACTTTATTAATTTTTAGTTATCATTGAAAGAAAAGCAATAAAACTGCCTGCTTAAAATGAGGCGGAGAAAAAATTAAAAAATGGATGGTCTATGTCAATTCTACGATAGATACAGATCCAAATACGCTTCACATATAAAAATCCGTTAAGTCGTCTAGGTTGTGGAGAATATCAAATAAATTGACATACATACATGTAAAACATTACATTCGTTTTAGCACTATTGGGTAATTTAAAAAAAATGTGGCCCTCAATGTGAACTGGCACTAACGAACTCTCTTTTATACAATTTAACCCGCACATGTCCTAGATATTCCAATTTATATTCGTACGAGTATAAAATGTCGGCTATGCTTTAATCCCCTGAAATAAAATGTGATGAGGTATGAAGCCTTTGAACCATCTGTGTCACCGCATAGAGAACTCAATTCGTAAATAATGATTCAGTCAAAGGTACTTCGTTAACTGGTATTGGATTCGATGGGAATATTTCACTCTCAAATTCGAAATTGGTCTCTGATAACGTACGTTTAATATTATTTGGCTATAAATTATTTTTCACGTTTTCCAATTTTAAAAATTGTATCTGTTATTTATTTTTATGATAGACGAGAGCGATTTATATTTTGTAAGCGATAGTTTTATTATATTAATAATAGAAGTTCTAAATTGTACAGTAACATATTGTACTTATTCAATATTGATTTCTGTGTGAAAATATTGTTTCTACTGTATAGTAAATTTTAAATATGTATGTATTATTTTATTGAATAAAATGGTGCCTTTAATGTCAAGTATTATTTTATAGGAAGCGTTTAAGGGTTTATGTCAATTTATTGAGTTCGTATTTGAGAAACGATATAAAGTCATAGTTCTGGGAATTTCTGTTTCTCCAATATCATGGACAATACAAATAAACTAAGAAATTACACCCAGACAGTAAACATACTGCCTCGCAAGGAATCGAATCTGGGACCCGTTACCAGTACGTTGGTAAATTAGTTGGTTAGTTAGCTGGTTAATTATCGTATTTACGATGGTTAAAAATCGGCTTCATTTTTATATATAGTACTAGCGGGTACTAGTGGACCCGCCCTCGCTTCAATTTTATTTATTTGTAAAGATGTATAATACTTGTATAATTGTTGACAAGTCAAAAGTGACGTGTAAGTTTCGGGTTAACTATGGTCAACTCGACCCCTGCTAAATTACAACAATTCATCATATCCTAAATCATTGCCAGTTGGAGCCGACAACTAATAAAACGTTAATTAATTCTCATCTCCTGGATATTTTCATAATTATCATCACTATGATGCCGCAACTATTTTAACTGAATTGCGAATGTAATGGAAATTATTAAAAGTATTTTTTATTATACTTCTTTAGCTTTCATAGATTCCTTAGTCTTAAGAACATTTAAATGAACAATTACTATAATACATGAAAATGTAACCGTAAATGTATCTCTCTTATAAAAAAACATTAAATTACAATATGAATAAAATTAAATCTCTTCACATCCATACTTTTGAAACATATTTCATAGTCAGATGTTACTTTATACGAACGTCATTTATTTTGAATTCGTTTATTCGTGTGGTGATGAATACATCGAATTTGCGTAAATAATATTTTTTATGCTGTTATGTGAATACCAAAATAATGTTTTTTTAAAACAAAGAACTAGATTTTTTTCTAATATTATTCATTTAACGTCAACTGTCTGTCAACGGAGCATTTCTTCTGACGCGTGTGATACCTAATGTCCACAAGTTATCTTCACTTCTTCTCCAAGTAAACTGTGACTATGCCAAATCTTAAACGCATACGTGCATGCATTATTCCTTAACCGTTTCCAGAGTTAAATCCTTCATGTATTAGGTTAGATGTCTCATAATTGTATGACAGACGAAAACCGAATCAAAGGCGCTGATGTAAGGCGGGATTACTATCAAACTATTACTACTACACTGACTCATATCGAATAAACTTTACTTATGCAATTAGCATTTAATTCGATTATATTCAAATAAAAATTAATAAAATCTACGAAAGGCGAGACATCATAATTATACACAATTTATAGTTCGTTAATTACGTTTACACGCGTTGATTTGTTAAGCTAAGTTATCCGTGATAGTTAATCTTTTAAATTCCAACAACATACGACAAACATAACGAAACTATAAGGATTTTGATTTGACTACGAATCCATAAAAATGACGAAATGACGACAATACTGAAGATATGAATAAAATTACTGATATTTTTTTCATGTAATCAAGTATCTATTAGTATCAACAATCTGTTCCATCCACAACCTACAACCCACAAATAATGAATTAAATCATAAAAGCGCACTATAAATCCATTCACACGAGTCCGCTACACTAACGACCATATTTCAAATAACTCCCCCAATATGTAAAACACCAATAAACTTTCCGAATAAACTTCAAAGCGGTTTGGAAACAAGACAAGAAAACAGGAAACCTACAATTTCATCCATTGTTTTACGATTCATTGGACAAAACTATTCCACTCTGAGAGTTATAAATGGCGAGTACATAAATCAAGTATTAGTGAAGTCCCGTTCTGGTTCTGTCAGGTTGAACTCTGTAAACAACTAAATCGGTTTCCAATACCCTCCCTTTGAAGGGTGTTAAAATTTTGGTTCGGGTCGTTGGTATAAAGCAGCCGTTCTTAACCTTTTAGGGACGGGACCATTTGACTAAATTTCTATCTTATGAATGACTGTATATTTAGATATTTATTTGTTTATTTTAGATAGTGTGGTAGGAATTTCTAGAATGATTTTTCTATATTTTATTTGCTACGTACCTATACAATTATAATTCCAATTGCGTGTGCGCCACTAACTGTCAGTTTGACAGGAAGTCCTTTTGTATCAATTACTACAGATTAAACCAAAGCTTACTCTGGCATAATATTTAAGTTTTTAAGTTACTCTGTGTAATTTTTTGTTTGATAAATTAATTATACTTTTTTTCGAATTCATTCAAAATTTAATTGGTTTTGGTTCCCAATTTGGAAGCTTCCATTAAAAATATAGCACGTTTTAATACTGTTTTAATTACCCGACTACGGCGAAGCAAAAAGGAGGGTTATGATTTTGACCGGTATGTATGTGTGTA
>LGAG01000467.1:627183-655536 GCA_001278395.1 Lerema accius
CCATTGTGATTCACGTTGTACGTCGAAATACTAAAAGAAAATTGAAATTTTAATCACCCCACGTTAATCACAGTGATTGCATTGCCTCGCGTAATGACTTGAAATATAATTTGCATAACCTGAAACTACCAACTGGATCTGTGTTTACGTCGCAACACGACAGGAATTAAAACTCATTTGCACGAAACTCAATCGAACGTTAATTCCGATCACCCTTTGTCCGTGTTTCAATCACGACTTTTAATTTGACATTTCATCGTGTTTTTCATAAAATACTCGCGTAAACTATACGAATATTGTAAATACCATTCCATCCGCATGAAGCGTCGAGAGGCTCATTAACGTAACGAGCTGGAATTGAAAAGTTAATTTATTTACTCATTTCATTTCTGTACTTTTAACAGTATTGAAACATTTCAAAAGCTATATTTTATATCGAACTTTCCGTTTAGACTCGTCATAAATAATTAAGGTAATAGCTAAATTTCGATCGTAAAAGGATATCAAGAGGCACAGAGTACACCGGGCAGACTGCATGTCTATTACTAAGTTACGTAGTAGGTATGTTTAATATAATTATGTTTGATTGATTCTCTGGTATTATATCAGACTCAAAAAGACATGACCAATGTCCCTATCCATTTTGGAAGATTGACATATTTTAGTAATATATCGATATTAGAAGCAAATTTCTTATTTCTATTACAAAACATTAGCACATATTCAGCCAAAAAGATTATATAAACACACTAGGCTGACGAATACGTAGACTAGCAAAGCGTAATCCTACATTTCTAAACAGAACCAAAGGTGTCATTTCACGGAGCAGAGTTTTCCAAGCGTGGGTAATGTCAGATATTGGGATAAATAAACACGGTTCTCCTCCGTCCTTTCACTAGGCTCAAACCCTGACGAATTACTGTCCGAGTATAATCTCTACGAATAATAACGTCCCACTCAACTCGCAGTATTCACGAAGGATAATCCTTTTCATTTTTTCGAGTGCTATGAAAACGTGTCAAGTTCACACCTGTGAATGTTTGTCCACTTCCAATTCTGTTACGTTGCCATAGAGATAGGATTTTATTTGTCGAGCCGCGCGGATGAGTGATTTTTTTAACGTAATCTTCGTTTTGGGGTTTGAAGAACATTTATCGTAATATTCTCTTTTGAAAGGTCTCTACTTAACTCATCGCGACACAATCGCTTTGGTCCAGGTGACGTCTCTAGAGAGAGTTTAAGTTAGCTAAGCAAGAAATTGATTGAAAACAGACATTTTGATAACGTCACAATTTTTTCCAAAAAAAAAAACAAATGAAACTACGTGTATATTTCTGAATTTTGTCTTCCGGATATAATTTTATCTCTTTCAGTCGAAAGACCAAAAATCATAAGAGAAATATAGTAGGTAAACAAGAATTCTTCTGATTAAAATTTGTGTATTTAAATAACTGTATAATGAGTAATTTAATGCAAATAAAATATAATATAAAAAAACATTTCAGCATTTCGTACATTTAAAACTAAGTATAGGTATATACCTCCAGTAGATATGCAAAGGATTAACAAAACGATTGGAGGGTTATCATTTCTGTAATAATAAGTGCACATACTACGTTTTATTTATTGCAATCTTTCGTTACAATGCTATATCCCGTTACCAATCACATAACACAATTACAGATGCTAGCCCGAAGCCATTCTGCTCTAACCGAAACTGAAACCTCCGCAATGGAGGTAGTATTGAAACTCGATACACAAAATATGTCAAAGACCTGATATATGACACGTCATGGTGCAATTGTGACGAAGCGTAGTGGAATTCACCTGCGCCTCGTCAAAGGCTGACGGTCTGGAAATGAAACGTCAAAACGTGGTGCAAGCATTTCATGTTCAGAAAATATGACGCTTTGTTTTACAGAATAACAAGAAAGCGGCAACAATTTTGTTACGGAAATTGCATGGAGATTTCCTGTTTTTAATATTCATCAACTTTACGTCTATTATGGCAACAAGCAGTGATAGCTTAATGATTTAAATGTAGGCTGACTTAGAAAGGGCATCTCCGCTTTTCAAAAAAGTTATGGAAGTATTAGAAACTAATTATCTTTTGCTTTGGTAATGGAACAATATCATGAAGAAACCTAGACACCTAAAAGTTCCATATAAAGTTCTAAAAGATTATGTGAACTCTGCCAATCCGCACGTGATCAGGTTGGTAGATATGGTTTTCTACTACTTTTTTTATTGAATCATATTTGTAACAAATAAGAGAACTACCATCATAGATGTACCACTACGTGATCGTATCAAAAACAAAACATCACAAGATTTCCAAGCTAAATTAACTCTCAAACACTGCAGTAAACCAACCAAATAACAATAGACTTCTGACTTCAGATAACGAACTAAGTCGTATTTCAGAAAATGAGTATAGGAGCCAATGTAATTCCCAATGCAGGTCATAGCTATTTGTAACTAATCCGAAAAGATAAGGCCTAAGCGCGGCTGGTCTTAACCGATCAATTGGCTAAGTAAAAAGCTACGGACTGAGACGAATTGCCTCATTCGTAAGCGTCGATAGCCCAAACTCCTTCAAACCGAACACAAGGTTAGAAGGAACATTCTTCATTGGCAAGTATTGTGGTGAAGTAAAATGGTAATAACTAACCTTCAATTTTCACTAGCCTTAGCTTTCACAGTCCCCTTAGTAACGAATTAAGAACTACTAATACTCGTATTCTCATTGTTGCCTATGACTAATAGGAATTACTGATAGACTAGCAGAACCTCCTACCATCCTATTCGAGGTTCTTCATAGATGTCTAGAAAATGGGCTTACATAAAAAGTAACTACTTTGAACTCCTAGACGAAAGACGAATATTTTTAAGAACCTAGTTTTATTTACAGTCTGGCATATAAAATCTTCTACAGTAACTACATGATTTTGTTTGAGAAATTATGTGACGGTATAAGGAGGTAATTTCCTTTGTCATTCCAAACAGTCTAAGACAACATACATTTCATGCATGTGAGAGCCTTCCGTTTTATAAGCGCTGTGCAATGCACCTGAGTTCTGAGAAATAGTATAGGGAAATCCGCCACTGCAAAAGAACGATTACTGCTCGAATTTAAGTATAATTAATAATGCAAATCTGCTAAGTAAGACGTGAAGGGTTCTACTTTCAATGTTTGAAAGTCAATCATGTATGTATGTATGTGTAACGTTCCACATTTGCCATATTTTAAAAAATAAAAAGCAAAACATGAAAAAAAAAAAAGTTTTTTATACAAGCTTTTATTACTTGTCAATAAGAAAAAGAACTAAGAAGTTAAAAAGTGCAAAATTTCAAGTCCCTACTGGTAACCGTTGAGGAGTTCAATCGTCTGGAGCCAATCCTGCTGGCAGTATCACATCATGCTTATTAAAAAACTTGCATTATCATCAAGACTGGACAAGTGTGTAAAATTTTAGCTCAATCGGACACCGGGAAGTGGGTGAAATTCAGCTTGCAAGATTTGATTACAAACACCGGGACAGGTGAAACTAAATAAAAGCTTGTACCTAATATAGGTAAATAACTACTAAACTTATCGCTCCATACTACGAAGTCTGAATTGTGGTTACAAATAACACACACACACACACACACACACACACACAGATCGTTGAATGGCTGTCCAGCATGCTAACCATTGCGCCATACAGATCGTCAAAACTTACTTGCATTTTTAACGAAGAATCTTTTAATGAACGCTTGCATTATCTAGTACAGTAATTTCCCAACCGTGGTTGCTGCATGTGGTTTTAGAAGATTATCCAAACTACCAAAAAAGAGTTACTATGAACGAGGCAAGCTAAAATGCAGCTAAATATTCAGGCACAAAATTTCAGAAGCACACTTAATAAGAGTACGCCACCAGTGCCAGCACGACTGAGTAGCTTTCACTAAAGAGAGAAATTTCCTCATAATGTTCATGTGAGCATACTTTTTCATTAGAATTTCTTAACTGGCGTGCAAAAGCAAAGTGTAGTAAACGTTTACGATACACATACTTTGGCTCATTTCGGAGTTATTTCAACAATGCACAAGTGTACGTACTTCGAAAGATACATCCACAACTCTTTATAAAGTGTAAAGAAGGTAGGTATTACCATATCATGCCATGTTTCATGTTACCATACTAAATTCAGTTTATTTACTGAACTAATAACATATACATACCTTATCTATCGTATATCTACGAGTAAATTGGACAATGTGAACAAAACACATTAAATTCAAATAACTTACTGCGAAGTGCTAGTCAAATGACAATGTTAAAATTTATAACGAAACTTGTTTTCCAGCAATTTCCACGCTAACTTTAAAATGACATTTGAATGTCTCTACTCTTATCTACGTCGTGGGAAGTTTCTAAATTAGAATTTTAGAATTTACGAGTTCAAAAAAGGTTCTCTCGAGAGTATATTCGCTATGCATAGGGTTGCCAAATAACTGGGATTCGTATAGATTCTCCTGACATTTCACACGATGTTCAGACAGTGATAATGAGAATGTAGTAGTATGAAATTAATATTTTTAAATTGACGCGCGATTTTACTTTTATTTCGCTAATAACAAGTTCCGCCAAAAATAACAATAATTATTATAACTGAATCAGATAAACCAAGTGAACATAAAACATTTTTCTGCGTAAATAGATATAGTAAAAGTCCATTTCGATTTTCATTTCATTATTTTTCCTAGATCCCAATAATGCCCCGATTTCTTAATAATTATTTATTCAATTAAATTGATATTTGGATATGACAACCCTAGGCTATATAACAAGTTTAAAGTGAGATCGTCAGTACACCCCACGCCACAAGTTGCACACACATCCGATGAGAAATTAATAGTTGTTTGCTCTTCCTTCCGACTGCTTTAATTGCCTTCACTTACCGTCTACTATACCGCAACTTAATAGTTGGAGCTGAGAGATGAAATATGTCGAAAACAACTATGTTGAATAATAGGTAAGTACTCGTAGGTACCTACCTATTGTGAATTACGTTATGTTGTCGTAGAAAAAAAGAAAAAATGTGAGGTAGCGGTTTTGAATATCGGTCATCCACATAAAAAACGAATATGAAATATAATCCTACATTATCTAACAAGTAAAAAAAAGTTTTTTTTTAAAACAAGCTTTTATTACTTGTTAACAAGAAAAAGAACTAAAAAGTTAAAAAACGCAAAATTTCAAGTCCCTACTGTTAACCGTTGAGGAGTTCAATCGTCTGGAGCCAATCCTGGTAGCAGTATCACATCATGCTTATTACAAACATGCATTGTCATCAGGACTGGACCACTGTGTAAAATTTTAGCTCAATCGGAAACCGGGAGGTGGGTGAAATTTAGCTTGCAAGATTTGATTACAAACACCGGGACAGGTGACTAAATAAAAGCTTGTAATAATTAAAATCATGTCTTACAAGTAAAGTGTAATATTGTAATGAATATTATCATTAACGCGCGTGATAAATAAATCTCCAAAACATGTCGTGTAACATACGAGATTTACTGCTTTAAGAATAATGTAACCTAAGTTGTTACTTTCTTTTAACCATTAAGGGTGAATTTTGCTTGGAGAAGAGTATGATTTATTTTTATTATGATGTAAATCATACCAAGTGCTTTAGTTATGGAACATGAAGTTTTAAAGTTATATTAGGCACATGAATCTAATTTAAAAGGTGAATTACAAACAGCTCTATGTTAATACGAGTATGTTAAGTAAAAATACACACATATGTAGGTATAGTAAACTGATACGTAAAGAGTAACTAATTTTTTTTATACCTATAGAAGAAATGCACAAAGCAAAGTTTTATGGTCATGTTATAAATACATTTTTAGAAAATAAATCAAACCTCACACGGGCTCAGATTTCTTCTCAGTAGCCTTGTTCTACATCTTCACTAGATGGTGCTTCCCTAGAGGACTTAACTTTCTTATATCTTTTAATTATGTTACGCCGGCCATATAGATATTAGTACCTAATGAATTTCAAGAATCTAAAACCTAAATATGAGTACCAGTTTTTGGTTGTAACTCTATAGAATCCTACTATATAAAGGTGACATAATGTCTGTTGGTATTATTGTATTTTTAATAAAGTTAAATAACGGTCGAGCCGGGGCATCAGTAATAACTTTCAATGGCCGCTTTTTACACAACGCAGAATCCTCGAGAGCGCCTATTGACCCTCGGCTTTGAAGTGAGTTAATTAAATTCTACTGCTTATATTACAAAGAAAATTAACGTTAAAGGCTATCAGAATAACGCGTATTGGCAAACAGAAACCCTAAATGTTTTTGGATTTTCCTTTATAAAGAAGCTGTAGGTACCTAAGCACGGATTTATAAACCGTATTTAAAGAATAAAATTCTATGTATAGTATTTTGCTCTTTTTTCTAGGCCACTTTATAATTGTGTACGTAATAATTAATAGGTACTAGAAAACGCGCTAGGCGGGCGAAATTCGACCATTATTCAATATGACTCTAATAACTTATAGAATCAGTCTTATGCTTATAGGTTCTAAGAAAAATAGGTTATCATTTGATTTTTAGAGATTATTGGAGTGCCATCTACTCATATGTATTTTGCTAGAAAAAATATTGTGTATTTACCTATTACTTAGGCACATTTTTTTCACATTTGTTTGACACTAGATGGCGCATTTTGTATTGTACATCAAGCAAAATATTGGACACCGAGACACTAATTATTTATACAAATAATTATATTTAAATTCAGCCTCATATCTCAAGGCCATTGTAACCGTTCTTGCACCAGCGACGAATATAGGATAATTTCAAAAATTCCATTAGGTTGCTAATTAGCCGACCCCAGTAATTTGCACAATGTAGCGTCATCCTTTGTACTGGACATTAAGAGACCCATATCACGTTTCTTTGTCTCTACAATTCGAGCCATGGTACTCGCCGGTTCAGCCACAAAACAAATTAATTTCCACTCGACAACAAATGTTGTCTCGTTAGACCCAAAAATTGTTGAATGTCTCCGCGTGCGAATTCCAAATAAGTTTGGATGTGTGGGGACGATGACACAGAGTTAATAGGGAAACCCATTAACATGAAATTATAATGCATTAGCGAACTTAACAGATTTCTTAGGTCCACAAGGTCTACGACAGCATTTCCGAAAATAAGTCGACAGACAATGATGATTCATCAGGTAATAACGATATCGATATTTTTTACATATTTTTTTAATGCCGCAACAAATTTATAGTCCCACACGAGGACTCCTTGTGCCGTGAGTGCTTTGGACAACACCAAAAAAAAAACTCACAAAGAACAGAAATTAATTCTTCATTTAAATTTTCATTGCGCTGGGAATCAAACCAAAAGCCCATTGAATAGTAGCCGAGCTTAGGAAACATTGCCTCATATGGGTCGTTTCAACGATCAAGCAGGTTTAGAATTTTTATTAAATTAGCAAGTCTAAAACTACTACGTATACGAATAACGTCATTAAATAATTCATTGCACAGAATGTCCGTGTAAGCGCGGTGATCGTTAAAGAGCTCAGGTGGGATTTTTCTAGTCTCTGTAATCCTAGAAAATTGACCCCTGCTACTAGTCGGACATTGTGATTTGTTTTTGAGATTTTCCGCATCGCATATAAGCAAGCTTGCTAGTTGAATAAAGCACCGTAACATTAAAATGAAGAAATTATGAATGATGGAATTAAGTACCTATCTTAAAACCAGATAAAATTATACTAAGATTTTCTAAATAACCTTTACGGAAACCTCTCACCAGATTCAAATGCAAATTGCACAATATCATATGTCCAATCGACGAAATGTTGTTACGAAAAATTGTCTGCGGAAAAACTAAAGTTGTGATGAAAAAAGTTTTTTCGATTTCAGCACACAACTGTATAAGACGATATTCGAGATATGAGTTTGTCAAGAACACAATGTTCTGTTCATAATAGAACATTTTTTTATAATATTTTTTCTTGATAGTTCATACCGTTTACATTACCGTTGGTTTAGGAACCTATTTAGAAATATTGAGAATTCAAATCCAAAATTTTGTTACAATGAATGCCGATAAAATGGTTGGGTTTCAAAATCATAAAAAATCCTAACAAATGTAATAAATTGGAAGAAAACTATCAAGAGCAATCATTAATTTGTAATTAAACGACTTATTATTATCAAAAGCAAATTAGACTAAATTGTATAATTTTAGATAGGTAGGTACTATTTTGTGTAACGATAGAAATTATAGAGCACTCGCCTGAAACGCAATTATACAATATTACTATGCAAGTCCAATCGAACGCTGGCGGCACTAACTTCAAGTCTAGCAGAAGTTTGCCCACAGTAAGGTCAATAAGTTTATTTCAACGATTTTACATTCAAGAGTCGAATCTAATTTATGAATCAGTTTAAAGTTCACGTCGCTTTCTTGCGGAAGACAGTCGATTTATGGCGTGTGATTATTGTGGCTAAGACCAATATGTTCCATTGCACGGAGCTTTGTAGATGGAAAAGTGCTTCCATTTGTCTTCTAACTGACGTAGAAAAAGTGACCGCGTCTATGGGAGTATAAATCTAATAATTATTGAAGTGAAAATTCTTAGTAAACTTCGAAGACATAAAATCTAATGCGTTAAACGTATGATCGTCGAGAGGGATAGAATAACAAAGGGAAAGAAATTCAATGTGTATGGAAGGAAGTCGTATGCGCATTGTATACTTGCTTTGTATTTTTTGACTTTAGTAACTATATTCAGGTCTTGGCTTATATTTCTTGAGTAATAATTAAAACTGATTTTATAGTAATAATTTTTCAGCAAATTGTAATTTTTCAGAGTTCTGAGTGATCAAAATTCAAGACAAAAATAAATTCTATCATTTTTGTAAAATAACATACAAAACGCGAAAAAAGCTTTTTACAGTAAGGTAAAAACGATAAACAAAATAAATGATGATTACAAGCAGATTACAAGTAAAGTTAAGTTTAATATCGCCATTTTTAACAAAGGCTTGACAGTTGATACTATCTCCAACAGACATTTTGTTAGACCGGTTAGAGGAACAAAAGAGATAAGCAATATGGATATGCTAATATGGGTTTTAACAAGCAGCGATATTCGTCGGATATTTTTAACTGTGAAAGCATTTCTGTTAGCGAGCTGTTTGCAGGCTTAAAAACTCGTAATTAGCTCCACTCGTCATGGTTTTTGAACCTTAGGTTTTCGTTTTACAGCAAAAAATTCAACGTTCGTTTTAAATTTTAATGCATCGTTCCTGCTATTCTAGTGAAGTCAATTTTTAGTTTTAGGAACTTTGAGTAGGTTTCTACTTTGTAACTATGTTTTGTTTAATGTTGTTTGAAGCAAAGTTGTAATTTAGTCTTATTGTAGTCTTTATTATCATGTAACTATTTAATGATGATGATGACAACAATCACAAAGATTAAGATGATTATTATTATGACCATGATAAAAACTATGATAATGATACTGACAGTTACAGTGACGATGATAATTCCTATACCAGAGACAATGACGATTACAATCGTCTGTCATGTATTCCTACCTCATAAATTCCCTACCTTGTAAATTTATTTGCCCGTCCGTTTGTTGTTCAGAAAAAAATACAACAAAAAACCAATTTACATTCTTGGATGCATAAGATTTTCTATTTGCGTTCTTTAAATATCTTATGAGACCGATCTTCTATTTTAAATTATATAGCATCAATTGACTCATTTAAACTTAACTTCAAATTCTGAACACTGTAGTATACACAGCATCTGTATAGAACCGAACTAGAAAGCAGCAACTCTAAATTTGAATATCATAGTCTGCGTTATTGTCTATTTAACTAAAATCTGTGCTTGAGCCAGCTAGAAGTAGAAGCGACTAAGGTAGAGCTTGAATATCTCAAGCGTATCACGACGAAGACCCAGTGCATTGTATCCGCAAAGACACTATCTGCCACTACGTCACACCCTCCCGAGCGACCGATTTGCATAAAGCGGCGCGGACACCGCGTTGGCGGTGCTTCAGCTTGTTCCTCATTAGCATAACTGCTCAATTATTTTGTGCGGAATAGTCGCTTTACAGACAAATTTTGGTTTTCGCTCCGCACTCTATCGAGCGTCCGGCTTAGGGGCTGCGGTTGGCGGTGTGGTTTATTATTATTATCTTTTGACGTTGGTTACGTTGAATAAAAACACTGGACAAATATGTAAGGGCCGCGCGAGAGAAAGGTTTGAAACCCCCAAATTTTTTTTAATATTAACAGGGGAAATTCGACGCTGAGAATTAGCACGTTAAATTTAAATATTTCAAAAACAGTTTACTCAATGCATGCTGCATCAAAATCTCCTTCGAAATCAATGTCCGAAAAATTTTGCACTAGCTAAGTTATCGACAATTTTATATTTTATTTTTTTCAAGTTAAAATTTATTGTGTCATAAGTTACACAGTTATCTATGAAGGAGTTTTCCATTCTGATATTTTCTACTAAAATGCTACACTATATTTAATATCGTATCAACCCAGACGTGAGCTACCACTGACATTTAAATTCTAAAGAAAATCTCAGAAAATATCACAACTTTCATCGTACTTCTCGGAGCAAGAATGAAAAATGATCAAATCCTTTAAATATGACGACCTTAGATTGAAAAAGAAATATGGATTTCTTACATCAAACGTATAATGTTACCCGTGTTGGTTTAAGAAATAAACAAACAAGTTTTCAAGTAGATATATACCTACCATCGTATACCAATTTTAATTTTCTTAGTATCGCGAATTACGGTATCTTTGGCATTGTATATTTACACAGTACAAATTACTTAGGTATTGACTCATACACGAACTGTTCGTAAATCCCTCGAGTTTGCTTAAGAAAAACTTGTAACAACATAACCCAAATATGATGAACATTATGCAAAGTACTTAGAAAAGGGCATGTCGTACACGAAATCCCGTACATAATTTTTGTCGAAATGAAACAAATTTCAATTTGAAGGAAACGAGGAAGCATCTCATCACAGTTTCGAGGTCGCATAGCACTAAAGACATACTCCGAGGCAGTTTCAAAAATGGCTTCCGTGGAAGACGTTTACATGGTTCGGTATGATCGAGAGCTACATTATGAAAATTGCCTTCTCGTCGTAAACTGTTATTGTATGCGGAGTAGGTGTTGTCGCAAATACGGCTTAGCACACGTCTCAATTTATGCAGAAGCTTCATCAGCTCATACCCGAGCTTAACTGTCATATACAAGTTAATTGTAAAACTTAATCCTGTCGTGGGGAGTCAATTTGATGAGATTTTTACCTAACTGCTCTTTTGCCGCTGGGAAGATTTCTCGAGCATGCGTAGGTATGTTAGTTTCTTACGGATTCCAATCAACATGAGTTATCGTCGGACACGACTTTTTTGCCGTAGTTTCCTCCCCCATTTCACACTCGGAGTTTTAGGTTTTTAATGCCTAGTAGTTGCTTACGGAAATATGGATTATTCCACTAATAATTTAGTTTTTAAGTCTTTGTTGACCTAGCAACTGATTTACCAGCAATCGATTTCCTTAACGGAAAGTCTTCGCGCTTGATATAATGGTTGATGGCCATGTATAACTCAACTACCTACCTAAAGTTCAACTTTTCAACAAATAACATTCCAAACAACTGACTGTGGTCAAATGCAAACACAACTAGAGTGAGCATAAAACATCTGGTTATTTAAAATAAATGTTATTACATCAAGCTTTGGCGCTAATCCATGAGCCATGAAGAGGAGTGAGGGCAGTTTAGTGGTCAGATAAACAAAATAATTAAGCGTTTATAGCCGGCACCCGGGACCTCTGCCAGCCAACGTTATGTAAATGCACCGCCGCGAGCGAGCGTATGATCCATGTTTTACTTCCTATTATGAGAGAAAACTGGTTTTTTTGCAGAAAATTTTTACAATTTCAAATTGAGTGGATTTAGATAAAGCTTTAAGGCCGTTTATATATTCGTAGTTAGTGGTCAGAAATTCTTATCTGCTCCACCCAACAATCAAACCAGAACCATTTACTCTGCAGACAATTACTGACTCTCAGACAGGCTTAGTAATGTAATAAATAATGAATTCGGTTTAGGTTTTAAACAAGGTTACTCTACGCACTCATAATATAATTCTGACTACCACTCACTTCGTAGACAAGGCCACAACCAAGTATACTGGTTGTGTAGCTACTTTGTTCTTAATTCAGTCCAATCATAAAATCAACATTCAAAATTATGCACAACATTCCAAAATAAACACGTACAAGAATATTTCTTACTTAGTAATAAACTTTAACTTTCTACCGCTGTACTTTGTACAACTGATATAGAACCTAAGCTAAATAGCAACACGGATAAACTTTGAACAAACTCTCTAAGTTCTCTTCCATTGTAATTGTTAAAACAAACTAATTGACCCCACTGTGGTGAAACTCCTGCAAGACTCGCGCAGTCACCCTGGAGATTTGAATAGTAAAATCAGTGACTTCGCTTCCTACTTTTAATATAACAAATGGACATTATGTTTTTCATCGAGATACGTGAATTTTCGGGACGATTTTAAGAAAAATAATTTTCAAACATTATTGAAACTAAATAATAGTTACAAAGAAGCTAAATAAAAGTAACATAATTCCAGAGTATAGACATAATAGAAACAAGAAGCTCAGAAGATAGTATGACAAGTTCTAAAAACTGGCGAAAGACCTAACTCGGACAAAAGAAACATATTAAAAAATGCAGAAGACATTGAAACCAAATACATATAGTCTTTAAAAGATTTTCTTTTTTATATTGTATTATTGTGAGAAGACACCGTGCCCTACGGACACAACAAGAAACGATTCTTTAATATTACACTAATCTAGAAAGAAAGTCCTTTTTATGTATTTTTAAAGAACCTCACGTCATAAAATCAATCCACTAAACCTAGGCACGAAGCTCATTCTACTAAATTATAATTTGCTAAGGTGTTTAAGTCATTTTACAAAGACTATGAACTTCTTCAGACATTTCTTTGTTACATTGTCTCAAGTTATTTTCATTCTGGAGCGCTCAAGTTCCAATACGAAACGTATTGTTTGAACCTTGCCGAGAAACTACGCGAAATAGACCGCGTCTTCCGATCTCCAATCTCCATACAAATTATGTACAGAAGTTTAATCAAAGCCGTTCATTAATAAGCTATTGTTTAAATTCTGCAATATTAATTATAGCTGATAGTCGAAATAAACGTTCAACAATATAAGATGATAAAGTTTTTACAGCCCAAAATCATTTTGAATGAAAATTTCATAGGAAGGTGTTAGAGCTCATAAAGATAAAACAAAAAACAAATGTACGAACAGTATACACTTGTTGTAAGTTATAAAATCAGAGCAAAGATGAAAATGTAAGATAACACAAAGACCTTTTGTAACCTTTTCCAACCAAAACGATTCAGTGCAGTCGACGGATTTTCCTTAGAGCGCCTATCTGTATTATAGTAATCCCTTTTATCTCAGCTTTCACATATCACGTTTGCTCGACAAAAAGTCACCCTTTCAATGGAATTTGCATGTGAATGGCAGCCACGAATCTCGGCATTAGTGATGCTGGAGATTGTAAGAATTACTCGACGATTATCGTTGAATTATTCTCTAACCTATGTTACTCATACCTATCCTTTAGAAATCTATGGGACGTCGGTCTTTTCTTTCCAACTTTAAGAAATCCCTTACTGGAGAGCATTTCTTTAGTTGAAAGTCTAAGTTTTTTGACTTCGCGTAAAGCCTATTCTATTCTAGCAAGTCCTTCCCATCGGATATCGATCCATTGACCGATTTTATTTTCAATGGCACTTTATCCTCTTTTTATATGAACCCTCCTACCTTGTAAATTCCTACCTAGAAGAGTAATGACAGGTATTCCAGGGCATAGGCATTCGATTGAAACTATGTTTGATCAAAAAATAACATTATTTTTCAGTCTTTTTCAATAATTATAACCATAAAAACTTTGATTAATCATCAAAATTGATACGATGTCATGTCCATGTCATGTCATGTATATTTTTGCGACTCAATTAATACTGATTGTAATAACGTATTCGTATGTTATGTCTGCGGTTGTGTTCTGTGTTGTATCATAAATCGAGCTAGTTAATGATAATTATCCTCGATGCGGTCACCGACATCATTATTGCTGTTGTCTGAATTATCATTATTATAAGTAATAATGTTCGCAGATATATAAAATTGTGGATGACTACTATTCATACTTCATATTTTATTCGGTTTCGTTACGTAATGACCAAATTAAATCTCGTGGACTAAAAATTTAAACAAGATAGATTCATTGTGTTTCAACCGTCATCTAGAAAGGAGGAGGTTTAATTTGTCGCGTATATACGAGTATATAAATTTTTTTCACCAGAAAGACATCTTGACTGACTGAGATGATTAGAACGCTATTCAAATTCGTTTTGAAGTTGGTCCCGTTTATTTTAATTTTAAATTTAGCTAGACCACCTTATAATGTTTCATAAAGAATTCCATTAATTATTCCATAAAGAAAATCTTAGTCCACATTTAGTTTATCCTTTGACAGATAATCTCAAAATTTTCTTGTTGGTTCCTATTTATTTAAAGTAAAATAAATACTAAAACAGCTATTTTATAGTATTATCTACGCGACGAGAAAACCTTGTTCATTTCTATTTAAATATATTGCGCGGTCGGATGAGTGTGTGATTTTATATAGTTAAGGTTTCTACAGAAAATTTACGAATACTAAAATTTTTATTCTACCACTTTTTTATGCGATATTATTATTATTATTTGTTCGAAGATAATCTTATATTTGATTGTTTTAATAAAACTTTGAATAACTCGCCTGTTACGTTTATTAATTTGCCAGTGTTAAAATTAAATTGCGCAAAATACACTCAAATAAATTAAAAAAAAATTATATGACAAGTTATAATGATAGGGTTAAAACAATTGTAACTCAGCATCCAACATACGTTCGCGGGAATGGGTAAATTACTGCAGGGAATTCACTCGCTAGGTAAGGTAAGTTTGTTTTCCAGCTGAATGTTTCTGGATCGCCTGCAGATACGATCAGCGAGGAACTTTATTAGCGCATGTGTGGCGGACGGCTGGTGGCTAACTTCCGTGTAAACATGCTAGCCAACCTAGTGAAAGTAGGAGTAAAAACTACCAAACCACGGATTAACCCTTACCTTTCTGTGCCATCTGGTTTCTGCTCGGAAAAGTAACCATTACACACGTGGTTTTCGAAGGGTTTATACTCTTATATGTCCAACTTCAAACCAGTATATGCCTGTATGATTCTTAAAGTAAAGTTAAAAGTCGCTTCACGTTTTATTAATTAGATTTTATAAAGAGGTAAAACATTTATTTTTAGCACCGTAGCAAATGATTCCTACTTTCCCAGTCCGCATAAAGCCTATTTAAGGCCACTTATAAATTTTACTCACTTCTTATTCACGCTCAAACTGTATTGTATGCAGTAAGAACTCAATCACACAGAAACGGTTGCATCTTTGCTCACTTCTCAAAATGCGCAGACTTCGTGCTGGAACTTTGAAAGTTTCAGAACGGCAAACGTAAGAAAGATTACCGAGCCATTTAAAAACATATATACATATAACCAGTCAGTTTATTGTATGCGACATGTAATTTAGCATTTATTAGCCACGACAGAACGGAAATGATGCGTGCGTTTACAGTGAGAAGTTGACTTATTTATTTACAAGTTGTTGACATGGTATAACGACTGTTTTGTATAATAAACACCAACACCAATGGTTTAATGTGTGCTCCAAAGCACGGAAACGATCAAGAAATTTCACCACTAGAGGCCTTTCCTTTCCGGCCGTACCTACAGTTACTTAACTCCGTCGATTACTTAGGATCGACGGAAGACGCCGGTATATAAGCACTTTTGTTAGTTAGGATATAAACATTGTAAGTGTAGGTTTATTGTATTGTATATTGTAATAACTAGAGTAAATATAAGTAATTATTAACTGTAATCTTTCAAACAATACCTAAATTAAATTTTAGTATTAGTATCATACAACCTATAATGTTCTGTCAAAGTCAAGCTCGCTATATCGACGATTTATTTTACCCAGCCAGGCTAAAGTATAACAGCCTAACTATTTTGCATATTTTCTAATGAATAATAATAAATATTTATCGGTGACTTACCGCTACGAAGAATACGCGAATAATTTATTTTCCTCTTTCCTAGTATTTTTAATCATAACCATTGGACACTATTATAATTATCTTCATGGTACACTGAAGCGTAATCGATACATTGAGCATAACATGCTTCTTAGAAAAGAACAAATGATAAATAAAACCTTTCGTAATATTTTACGTCTATTCTCAAATAGAATCATAAATATAGACTTAAATATACAAGCTCTCAGAAGACTCGTATAAATATAATAGGTGCTCATTTGATTTCCAATGTCGCAAATAAAGCAAAAAATTCAAACTAGAATAATCATCTTATTTCTGTTTTTGATCTTATTAGGACTTCGTTTCGCTTTACTTTACCTTTCCAATTTGTATTTGAAAATAAGTTCAGAGAATTCTAACTATGCAATTAAGAATAAATAACGTAAGTTCTTTTATTAGATTGGAAACTCATTTACGTGCTTTCTAAAATATCAGATACGTATATTGGATCTCAGATATTTCGTTTTTTATAAAGTGACTTCACTTAAAAAAGCCTAGGTATATTTGATAAGAAAATACAAGTTTAATTTCGTTTACTTGTACTATTTGTATCAACAGAGAATTAAGCATGATGTATGCATTGTTTTCAAAAATAGAAGTTAAGTAATTTTTTTTATGTTGTGGCCTTAGACTTGAAAACAAAAAAGTGAGGTATTTTTTTTTCTTTTTATATTTTGACATAATAATACGTCACCGGGCACGGTCTGCTGTGCAATGTACTGAAAAACGTTATTATTTGTTATTATTATAACGTTGTATTTTTCGACTACGCTTTTTTATTACGAAGACAGTCTATAAATATTTTTTGATCTGTGAAATATACACAGAAAATAAAACTTATTTTTCTAACACAGAAGAGGTTTGTTAACCATTTTCTTAATTAAAAACTTTACTTCAACAATTTCGTTAGGTATTATTGTAACTCTCACAGAAAAAATAAGGTTATAATCTTTAAAACTGGTACACTAACCAATAAAGAATTCATGTAAAAGCAACGGGTTCTCGGTAGATATTTTCAATAGAACATTTTCATCACACAAACACGAGCCAGAATATAAAACTTTAGCATTTTCTTGAAAGAAAGGATTTGCTTCTAAGATCCGAATCCTATTCATGTTGCACAAAATATGTTGGGGGTACGGAAACTCGTACAAATGCTGCTAAGAAACTGAACTGAAAGGACGACCGGTAACGTGACCCGTTTTGTCCTATGATGTAATATTTACATTCGCTTCGGTTATTCTTAACACACTTGAGGTTACATTGAGACGAACAATTTTGTGCTCGCTTACAAATCACGTCAAAGAAAGGGTAGCGACTAACCTCTTGCTTTAGTTAACTGCCAAACGACTTGTCGTGTTCCGGCTGGCTACAACTTCAAATGGGCCAAATAATTACTTGCTAGACTACTAATAAACTGACAGTCTTAATTTCCATAGCTCCCTTACAACGTGATACTCGTAACTACTAATATATTATTATTACTCACACCTATTACTAACAAGACCTACTAACCGACTAACCGTCCCTGAGTCTATGAGTAGCAGGCGATAGTAGTACTGTAAGCTAGTATTCTATTCACATTATGTAAAAAATATGACTACGGATAATTGGTACCAAATAAAAAAAATATTGGAGTCAGTTAAATTGAGCAAGCACTGTTAATAATTTAAACTAGTTCAGAACACGAGTTAGAACTACGAAATCGCTTTTCACTGCATTCTCTAACTTTCATATTGAAAAACTGTATGTTGAATTATTAAACGATTTTAATTAGGTCACAGAAATATGCTGATTGTATATTTATGTTAAAATTCTGTCGCTTGGTTTTTTAGGATCCTCATACTTTTCGTATCTCAGGATCTAGTCATTACAACAATGCCGAATGCCCAATAAAAACCCTGCAAGAAGCGTGTATTATTTTTTAAATTCCGTTATACACTTTGTACGGCTTTGCTACCTACCTACCATTCTTCTAAAATAATTGTAGGTACCTAATGTATACCTTAATAAAGTTTATGATAATGTAAACAAATTCATTTACAATTTGTATTATTCGCATAAAAATATACATGTTGTTTAAGAACTTATACATTGCTTGGGCTACAGTTTCCTAAAGATACCCTGTCGTAGAAGTAATGAAAAAGGAAGAAAACGCAAGATATGACAAAGCATTCTGTATCTAAACAATCCTCAAGATAAGATACCTATAACGTTTTGTGATAACGAAGAGCGCAAGTAAAATTTAATAATACAAGGAATTATAATAATACAAAGTCAGAATTGAAAACAGTCCGTGAAAATCTACATTCAGATATGCATAATTCAGCGTTTACAACCGACTCTTGAGAGAAGTCGGTTGTTGTGTATAACTTAAAAACGCATTATGGTGAATTAAATTCACTCGGCAGCCGTACTTCGTAATACAATTGGACATATTTGCAATGCAGATCCATCTTAGACTGGAAGATTATTTCAACCAAGGAACAAAATGGTTCCTACTGACTTTAGCCTTCACTTGGAGTAAGTTTGAAACCAAGTCCATTCCATTTCGTAATAGTTTTGTTTCTTATTCTACTTCAACTGTTCTTTTCAAGGAGATATTGTTTATGGAATCTTTACTGAAGTTTTTGAATGGAAATTAATAGGTTCGTAGATTGAGACTTTTGCAAACTAGTCCGTAGTTTCAGTTATAATAGGAAAATGCTAAGCACAGCGCTTACAATTTAACGTCACACTTTTAAGAGTGTTTTAGTGGCCATTTGCGAACTTCTTGTTAATTTATCATTTAATTATGGTCTCTACGCTTCCTATTAGCAGAAGATAACGTATTGCCTACAGTTAATGATGATAGAATGCACTTGGGAATGATTTACGTTCAGTGACGTCACACATGCGGGTTGGAGCGGTGATTAATGTCCTAATCAAATGTCAATATTTGATGTATGTAACCTTTGCAAATCCGCAGAATTCAAGATCAGGTATGAATTGGATCTTCTCAGACATCCATGAGTTCTTTTGGAACCGAAGAAACGAAAACGAAACGAACATTACCTTAACATTGTCGTCACCGCATCATGCAATGTCTCGTAACTGTCTTCTTGACAGCCCAGCATTCTGATCCATACATTACGACAGGTTTTATGACCGACTTGAAGATTTTACTCTTACAATGATCCATGATGAAATGCCATCGAAATTAAACTTAGTATCTTTATACCTATATCATAATACATCATTGAATTCACTTCATTTTCGATTGTTAAAAATAACGAAATAACTTATCCACGTGACTATCAAAATAATTACAATTAAATATGCATTTCCAATTACTTTTATTACGAAATTTACAAAACAATGTATGTCAACCACAAAGCAAGGAATGTATCTGTATGATGTCAACCATAAACCTTCACATACGAAACATATACAGGTTTTAGCTTTTAACTACGAGGTGGTATAATTAATGTCATTAGGGTACGGAAGGGCGGATGGCCAAAATTAACAAAGACCACGAGTTAAAGCCGACTGCGGTTCTTTTGAATTCTTAATGACGTTCACCCAAGGAGTATAAGCTGTTCTTATACAACTCTTTTTATACAATGCAAATATTAACTTAGGTTCCACGAAATATACTTGTATTTGCTACACACATGTTGTTTTCATATTCTTTTAATAAAATAATACCTTTGTTTCGATAGAAAATAAATAATACGTATCGAATAAGCTACTTGTATAATTAATCTGCTTATAACGGCGAATACGTTTTGATTTTAAATCGATTGGATTTATCGGAATCGGGATTTAAAAAATGGATTTTTTTCTCTTGAAAGTATGTTCATTATGTAAAAGAAATTATTCTCGGAAAGACATATAAAACTATATTCTATTTAGTACTTCTTCAAATGACATACTCGTAGTTGTAATTAACTAATCAAGTAACGTTCCTATTACAGTCCTACTCGTTTGTAACGATGTCCAAAGGTGACAGGGGATGGTGGCACTACCAATTCGTTTGCTGTCTTCAGACAACTCGTATGGCGCAATGGTTACCACGATTCCATGGTTCGATTCCCAGCAGGCCGAAATTTTATTGATGAATTTAAATTTCGGTTATCGCTCTGGGTGTATGTTTGTATGTATGTTTCTGTGTTATCCATGGCAGCCACGACACAGGAAATTCTATTGTGGGGCTGAGTGTATAGCGTTATTATTAGATATTATCTTCATACCATGAAAAAGTTAACGTACTTATTTATACATATGTGGGTGAGTGAGTATATATATGAGTATAAGCATACTTACAAGTGACCTTTGCTAAGTTTATGTCAATGTTCTTAAACTATACATATTTTATATTCATTTGGTCTCTGTACCAACGTCCTAATTTCACGTAAAAGTCCTTGTTTTCGAGCCTTTGTTTGTAATTTATGTACAGTTGAAATGCTGAATGAGTAGCGACCACTGATATCTATAAATGTTCTGGATAAGCCTGACATGATTTATTATTATCAACCTTAATCGCAGGAAAGAATTTACTTTAAATCATTAACGAGACTGATGTTTTTCCCTCGTAAATTAAAAAGCCTGAAGGATTATACCACGCACAAAATAAATTATTACAAATCAAATACCATTTTTTCGGCCTCTGTTAATAAACCGCATGTCATCAACTGCAGTTTATACGAGTTAGGTCTATTAAATTTATTGATGAAGTAAGGGGGGACATGAAAATATTATATTATAGTCTGGGAAGCCTCAAGAAAAGAAAGGTTGGAAAACCTTGAACTAGAGAGTCCTAATTGGTCTAGCGGACGTTAACATAATATGGGGTGTTATTAGATTTATCTCCATTGTGAGAGTTACATACAATTACACCTCCCCTTTTTCGCAGTTGGTATTTTGTTTCTTGTATTATGGATTATCTACTACTTTTCTTACACCACGTAAATTCGGAGCAATCTAATAGCTTACCCAGTAAATTCATAACAGAGTTAGGTCGGCGGAATACCCACGTAATGTTAAGAAGCTCTCAATTTGGAATTAAACTCCGAAAGGAAGTAGCGTGTTGACGGAGTTTGAACAAGGCAGCCGGTGGTCTTATTAACGAACACACGAAATCTTTAATACAATACGACTTTAGTAGAAACAAAGGGTTATAGTATAGTCAGGGATACCTAGTACCTACATGTTTGAAAGACATGTTTGATTGTTGTTTGATCAAACCAAAAGTTTTGTAGCACAACAATTTTTTCCAAAAATTTTGATGAATATTTTGATACTAAACAAAAAAATAACTAGTCAGTTATAAATTTTTTAGACTCGTCAACTTAAAATGTTTGGTCGCAGCTGCTTACTTTATGTACCACATCCGAGAATCGTTGTCATAGGAAAAGTTGGGAGGCTCATCGACATCAGCTAATCACAAAAAATTAACAATAATAAGTGGAAACATAATAATATGATTTTTTTCTCAAAATAAAAACTTTAAAATTGATTTCCCACAAATTATTATTATTATGTACTAGGAATACCTGACTATTAGTAGGTATTTACTTGCAAAGTAAGTAACTGTATCATAATAGGGATGACCCGTATAGCTTAATGGTTACCATGGCGGATTTCCGTTCAAAGGTTCCGTAGTTCGATTCCCAACAAACCAGAAATTTAGGTTTGAAAATATAACAAAACCCACATTACCATTCGCTTATTATACAGAAACGTCACACAAACGTTAGGCGGAAGATCTCGTTGACAGACAGTTAACTCTAACATCTGTCTGCCATGGATGCCCAAGGAACAAATCCATAGTCTACAGCTTAACATAATAAGTTATGGTCAAAGTTTAACCACAGAACGGGTCCTCTACATAGTTATACGAGTAGTTACACCAACGATAACAATCACGAATGTTTACACCGAACTGGTAAGTACACACCTTTTAATCAATCGAGAAAGCCCGAGGGAAATATTCTACTGCAGTCTGTTCCTGTTTGGAGCAAATATTAATATAACGTTCAAATTACCTACAACGTACAAACCAAAGCTTGTTTAAAATGTTTATGTACTTCTGACCTGACCTACTTGCATTATAGGTACTCAGACTTTATAAAGTTTTTAAAATATGAGTTTTAAAATCATTTCAGGCGTCCTGTATTTAAAGTCTAGTCAGTTGTAAAATCCTTAAATGATCTTTTAAATAAAAAGCACTACTAAAAGGGGGAGGGGCAGGGTATAATAACAAAATCAAAGACCAGAAGAATAATCTAACAACATATCATTTGTCGAAACCTGTTAAGCGATTTGGGCTGTAAATTGTTTCAAAGATATGAACATTATACTAAATTATAGGTACTCTCAAAAAACAATTTTATTAATTTTTTATCAGCGATTCAACTAAATCGACCACAAAGGATAAGATGTAATAATAAGACTTAAATTATCAATGATATCATAATCATAACTGCACGTAAGCATGAAGTTTGAAGGGACGACATCGTTTGGAACAAACACGAAACTCGCGTTTCATTTGATGCGGTTATCTGGCAGCTTGTATCGCATTAACGTCACCGATAGTGTGGAATGGTCTCCGACGTTTAGCGATCATGATTGTGACGTGCACAACACTGGCTGTATCCGATATTGACGATTTTCAGTTACATTTTGTACCCAAGTGTCCGATTGCAACGTCACTAATCATTATCGTGCCGATGGGAATGGAGAATGTTAAATCATGGTACATTGTCCTCTTATTTTTTGCACTGATTGGAATAAAATAAACAGTAAATGTTAATTTAAAACTAGTTTGTAGTTAAAGACTTAAAAATGTATCCAAAACGGTCAAACCGTTTCTGAGTATAGCGGAAACAAATACAAAGATAAGCTGACAGGTGAACAAATAAAAGAAAATTTTTAAATCCTTGAATCGTTAAAAACATACCCAAGCGTAAAAATTCTATCAAACATCAAACAATTCGCTAAAATGACTATAATACCTGTCTAATAGATGCTAGAGGCATAGTTCACTGATGAGCTATCGATTATTGCTGTTAATACCCTTACAATACGCATTGAAATGTTGCAGACAGGCGGTATGTGGACGGTCATGCGCAAGACATGATCATTCCACCCCGCTAGGACTGTACAGGACTTGCATCGCGAGAAGCGTCCAACCGTATAATTCATAGCTCCTGTATCACATGTCTCGTTACCCATAAAACGTGGCACGATGCTTAAGGCCGCGCGCAAGCGTCCGGAATTTGCATCAGGAATCGGATTCTGAATTCTAGAAGCCTGGGCTGTCGTCCGCAATTTTTAAGATTTCAGGTACTGAATTTACACTGGCAGTAGGGGAGATCAGGGTAGAAAGAGCCAGAGGTAAGTTGTGCCCTCGCAAATGTTTATATAATAGAAAAAAACTTACTTACATAGCTCTTTCAATCCTGCTCTTCTAACTGTCGATTCAGAATCTGAAAAATTCTGAACCTTTGCGTCCGCCCTAATTGAACTAAATATTAGCAGACTCAATATTTGTACGAGTTGTTTACATTACATGGCGCCCGTTTGAAATTGGAAGGTACTGATCTAACTTTATAAAACTATACTATACTATTAGACAGCAAATGGTTGAAAACAAACCTGCGTCAATTAAATTTTAAATAATAGAACTGACACGTTTAATTAAAATCTATTCAAATGTTGATGGCTGATTTAGTCACAAACAAATATCTAAATCTTCCCAAAGGAACGTCAATCGGAGTGAAATCAATTTAGATTTAGACTAATCTAATCCTAGACATAATCGATTTGTATACCAAATTGTATCTTAATCCAAATAACGATAAGCCCGTAATTGAACACCAACCATCCAAACATGTTCATAAACTTTTACATTTATTAAATAAGTAGAATAGTACGATTAATTTACAGAGCGCTAGAGAATTAATTCACGTTTGGTAAGGACCTTGTTCCCCCACAGATAACATACTCCCATTTGAAGCTTAGTTACAATTGTCGAGAGCTCTATAAACGTAACATGTCCCGTGTTACGTCGTCTATTCACCATTCGTCTGTTTAAGGTATAAACAATGGGTTCAGCAACTCCGTTAAATCCTGTTTAAATGAATAGTGAAAAGCAGCAGTGCATGTTACCCTTCATACAATACAATTTTGTTTTGATATAAAGTACTACCACTGTTTTATTCTAAAATCTCATTATTTTTATGAGTAAAAATAATATGGCGATGTTTACGACGCAATGGTTACTTAGATGGATCGCTGTACAAGTGTACATTATCGCGGTCCTGCGTTCGATTATTTATCAGCAAAGCAGATTTTTAAGTGACTTTAAATCTGTTCTGGGCCAGAATGCATGTTCATTTGTCTATTTATGTTGGCTATGGCAGGGATTTCCGAATTGGGTTACGCGGAACTTAGGGGTTCCTTAGAATAGTCATTAGGGTTCCGTCAACATTATATTACACATTTCTTAAAAAAAATCTTAAACAAGGTCAACTTTGGCGAATCGGTAAAATGCAGCGGAGAACAGAAGACGGAAGACGTAATAATAGGTCATTAGATCCGGAGTTCCATAAAATAAAGGGTATTTGGTTGATTTATTGTTGTCTTTAAAGTTTATGAAATCCTTGTCTACGACAACCACAACTCAGGCAATACCAATGTCAATAGTCAAAGAGATCCAAGACAGTGTTTTCCACTAAATCAATAAACACTTTTAGGTATTTTTTCATCTCTTCACAAGAAATATTTATCAACATATTTCTCAAGGAAATAAGTTCCAATATATTTGAATAGCAATTTATTTCCTTTGTTCCTTTATTTGAGTGATATTTTGTTCGCGGAACTATGGGGAATATATTGTTTGAAGTAATGTTTGAACATCAGGGTCACCTATATTTTGACCTTTGTCCTTTAGAAATACGACACTAAAACTATTGACCTATTGTTGCCAAAGCTTCTTCAACAACAAACATTAAATGTTTGTTCACTTAATAGCGATCAAGGATATTAGTGAATACTCAACGAAATTATTAGAATAGTTAGCTTCATTAACCGGAATACCCAATGTTAATAGGCTAAGATGCCAGATCCTCTGGTAGATGACTATTAGCATAACCAAGCCAATTAATTCGCATGATTTATCGATACCGTCGGCAACTATGTAGATTACGTATCCCCTGAGATATTTCACTGCAATTCTCGCAGTCTAACCTTCTCATAAGTGTTGTCATAGCGTATAATAATTATGTGCTTAATCATTTTTACTATTGCCTCATTCATGATTTATGCATTTTAGAATTTCACACCGATATTTCGATCCTTCGTCTCAGTTGTATCAATCATGGTCATGGCGAGTCGTTACTTAAATATACCAATCGAGACCGATAGCTAAACTTGCTTTCCCGATTATAAAAGCTCAAAAAATTAAAAGTAGTTTCACCAATTGTTTACCATCTCTTCTACAACTGTCCATCGCTAAACCGATCAATCTCTTACCTATGATTTGAGGCAGGCAATGAGAGTTTCCTTCCTTTCGTTTGCTTCATAAAAATATTTGCGTCTAATGGAGAAGTATTTATTACCAACAGATGTATTTCACGGACTGTTAAGTTCGCCAGTACTGCGCAGTAGAGCGATAACATACGACTCTCCACGGAGCACTACTGGATCGAATTATGGCTATTTGTACTGTCACGCCACGTCTTATGGAAGCTGCACGCTCACTAATGTTGGCATTATCTTATTACGCTTCTCTCTCGTCCCATTTACCACGTGTCCTATATGAATTACAAATAAAGAACGGAAGTTTCAAAAAGTTATACACTGGACATTTTGTACGTTATACAATAAAAAGTTTTCTTACACCAGGAGAAAAGACTAATTTCCTTCAAGTCAGAACAATTTCATCGACATTTCAGAAGAAAATAGTTTAAGAGTGTAAGAGGTTATGTCTGTCCATAAATCAAAGTCTAGCGTCCTTTGCTCATGATTATGTATTAATAATTGTGAATATAATAACTATTTCCATAGAAAACCTCTCGATGTGTAGATTTCTTCATAATGTTTTTCTTAACAGGCATAATGACTGGTAACTAATGTCGAAAACATGTTTAGCTACTATGTAACTGAAATTGTAAACTTCTCCTATATTTTAGTAGATGCTATTGAAGCGTTTATTCGCAAACTAAAATAAAACCGCACTAGATTTGTTTTAGGCGGTAACGTATGTTTGGAATAAACCAGAACGAAAAATAATATTGGTTTTTCCTTTTTTTGTAAATCCAGTTTTGTGAACTCTGATTTATTTGAGCAAAAAAATATTTCAGTCATATTCTGAGCATACATCTGTTTAATGTAGGCCTCAACAGGTAAGTTAAACATTTAATTACAAAGATTTATATCTCTGGTTATTTGAATGGACTAACATACTCGTAATATAATTAATCTAAATAATATATTTAATTTATTCCCAATTTTTAGTAAACCCTAGTTACTCGACGGAGATTCATTAGTTTTTACTAAATGTAACTTTACCATAATTATTCCAACATTATATTTATGTAAGAATACATAATTTTTGGCTAAAGAAACATCGTTCTCACTGTCTGCTGAGGGACATATGCATATATTATCTTATCAGCTTATAGACGAAGGTATATAGGACAACAGGTATTTTAGTTCCCAAGTAATCATTTTACCATAACTCTCAGCTCATTCACTGTTATTCTCAAATAGTTTTACCCGGATTTAACAACCGAACGACTCACGTAAACGTACAATTGTAATAAAACAGATATAATTTTGACCAATATTTGCTAGCAATAAAATTGAGCTTTAAATTTATTTGCCGTATTTCCGCAGGGCGGTCTGTAATCAGACCATCCATTGTTTGCGACAGATTGCTGGTAATTTCATTGTCGTATAGATACGAGCTACGAATTGCAGTACTACTCACTACCAATATGCGTTCGAAATTACGTATATCGTTCTGAATAGATCGTCTACTTCGTGTAAATGATACGTACCTAGATAATATTTTATTGGTAGTTTATTAAGTAGGTACTAACTTCTACAAGTAAAAAAAGGTAGGTATATTCATCAGCCATTTTGCCCTTGCATTTCAAATCTCTGATATCGTCTTGAGGAGACAAATCATGGGAGAGCTGTGCAGCGCGCCTCCAGTCAGCATGCCTGACCACGACTGCTTTTTCAAAAGCATACGAATAAGAAGGAAAATATATCTTCTATTTTTATCTATTATATAAGGTTAAATAAAAATCTGATGATAAAACGCTATCATACCAAAAGACAAAGCAATAAGTAGCATCCTCTTTTTCTAAATGTTAATAAATTTTGCTTTGCTGGTCATCTAATTATATTATTATCGGCAAATGATATTAACGACTTTTGACATTTGCAACGCAACTTTGATTTCAACACCCACGACGACGTCACTAAGTTCCGGTTACCTCTGAATTTTGTCTGAAATGTTCCTTAGCAGAAATTATTACGATTGTCGTCTAGGTATTATGATGTCGTTGGTAGTCTAGAATACGACGATACTTGTATAACTCTAAACCAGTTGTTACTTTTAATAACACAGGTCTTGCTGATGCCACAATTTTGAAGCTGTACAGATATTCCCCCAAGTAAATCGCGATAGGGTTGCTAGTTTCAGACAAATTGTGATAAATGAAATACTTAATTGGATTTGATAATTGGACCCTCTTCGCTCGCGAAAGTTCGCTTTGGATTCGATTAAACAATTTACACCAAAATAATTAATAAGTAATTGTAACGCGTTATCAGTTTGAATTATTTGTTTTGTATTTACAAGAATTTACATACTTAATTCAGACATAACTATGTAATTCAGCAGTATCTAATTAGTATTTACTATTTTTAGTATTGCGTATATTTTTAACCGACTTCAAAAAAAGGAGGAGGTTCTCAATTCGACTGTATTTTGTTTTTTTTTTTT
>LGAG01000467.1:661202-679759 GCA_001278395.1 Lerema accius
TTTTCGTCATTATTCGGCAAATAAAAACTTTTGACGACGTTTAACGATATCTACCAACTTAACAATAAAATTCGTCTTGAAGATATTCTATTAAATTGAACGAATAGGTTTTCCTTAGACTTCCTCTGTAAGACCTACAAACCAACAAACCATTTACTGACGTTTTCATATTATATTATTCTAGGAAATATAAACGAACGATGAAGCACGCCCTCTAGGAAGAATTTCCTGGAGCTACCTGCCTATGAAATACTCGAGGGATTATGCAAATGGATTGGCAGCTTCTTATCGGAGTTGAGCATAAGGTCGTTATCGACGGATCATGCTTGGATATGCCTTTAGGTTTACCCGTACTAGAACGCATCGTATCGTAATGTATCGTACCGATACGTAACGTTTACAAATGTTAAACTTTATCTTAGCGCTAGCAATTGCTACGCTAACGCCTAATGGTGATGCTCGTTCAATCATGTATTTGATGTTACAAAGGTCCATGGACAACGTATACCTCTCTAATATACGACCCCGTACCCTAGTTGATAGTGACATTAGTGACCCTGCCTGCAAAGCGAGGTGTCCCGGGTTCGATTCCCGACCGGATATTTTTGTGACAGATAAATGTTTGTTCTCGGGTCATGGGTGTTAGTGATGTGTTATTTGTGTTGTCTATGCAACTCCCTACACAGGGAATCCTACTGCAGGAGTATCAAACCTACGAGCCATTGCAAGGCGACTATTCAACGTGTTAATCGTTGCTCCACACAAGTCATCACGACTATATCAAATCACAATGATACCTATTTATTTCCAAGTGAATCAACCCCTCGTTTGCTGCTTGTCATAAAGAAACGGAATATTCAGATAATATTATCCCGAAATCAGCTGCAAGTAATCTGATAGAAAATATATAACCGATTTTATCTTTTACAAATGAATCAGGAGCAGCAGCTTCTAACCCGCACTCGACTACAGATGTTACATGCTTTAACCAATTTTATACAGATTGAAAATCTAAAAATCTAACCATAAAATGCAGAGTAATACGCCATTTTAATGTTAAAATGCATCAGATGGAATAAAAATAAAACGGACGTGTAGGGAGGTAACCGGGCGGGACTAAGATGCGGCATTCGAGGGATTTTATTAAATCTTCGATATGTGCAGTGCGATGAAAATCGAGATTCGAATATAACAGCGTATTGCGGAGAACTTGTCTGAGACGACCCGCTCCCGAATTCGAATATTGCAATAAAACTATATCCAAAACGTGACTTCATAACAGAAACATTAGAGACTGTGATATACTCGTACAAAGTCTATTTTATTATAAGTACCATTCTCCCTCGGAGTATTTTGATGGGAACTAAGAGTTATTTTGTAATCGAACACGATATAACTTAGCTATGAATACACAAATTCGTTCGGGATGTGGAATGTTGGTTTACTCAAGGAAAAAAGAAAGATAAGAAAAAACCTTTACAGATTAATAAAATCATGAATTCATGCTAAATTAATCAGTGGTCTCATAATTTATTAATCTTGTTATAGGTAATTGTATCATTATAGGTATAGATAGTTGAGGAATCATAGGGCTAGTAGTTACGTAATTAATCAAACATTACAGAAGATTGTATTTTTTATGCACCACGGCAGGCAAACGAGCATACGGGTTACCTGATGGTAAGTGATCACCGTCGCCCATAGTAACACCAGGGTCATCACCAAGATATTGCCAGCCAAGAAGAAAGCGATGGACCCGCTTCTTGAAGGCCCCCATGCCAAAAATATTCGGTTGGTTATAGTCTCGAAGATAATTGCGACAGTTTTATTGTTAGCACGATTACAATGATTAAATATTGAAGATGTTGTTAGTAAGTTAGTTTTCCACGCTACCTAACCGTAGCGTTGCCTGTCAGTGAATAAGTGAGAAGGTATGCTCAAGTGTAGTAAGTTATTAATGAGGGCTATCACAACAGAGCTTAACACTTTAAGTGCGGTCGGATCTGGCCGTAACTTCTCTAAATTATGCACCTTACGCCGTCGACAAATTACTGTCGTTTTGAATTAAACGTTGTCCCAGAGCTTTTATGCGTAGGTAGGACCTACTTACACGGCCTTGGGTTTTAAACAAAGGCCTTTGAACGTAATTAGTTCATTATTCCCGTCCTCACTCGTTTTAAAGGTGCCTTGATAGGTTGTCAAACGATTCATGTAGAGGAACGGTAGATTAAAAGCGTTAGCGGGTAATCTAGACCGTTTATAAATTAAATTCTACATCATTTGCTTGTTACGACCCAAATGACGCAATTGTTACCATGTTGAACCGACATTCAACGGTTTCTGGGTTCGATTCCCGCCGAGGCAGAATTTTGAATGATGAATGTGAGATCGTGTGTTTCTGGGTTGTCCATGGCACCCACGTCACAGAGTATCTTATTGCGTTTTAAAATTTCTATGAGACAAAATTAAGTAACCATTAAGATTCTGTAAGTTAAATTCGGCTATAAAGGACACTTAAATGAATTCCTTGTTTGCTTATTTTGAGGTAAAAGTACTTAACAACTTCACTTACATTTGCTGCTAAGGGGTAAGGGGGGAAGTTAATGCCCACTTAACACATGAATCACACTAATACCGATGGACTATTATAGATGGTATATAGTCGGTACTCATGGACAAAGTTCAATCCAATATACAGTATGTTAACTTCCACATACTTCACACCTTTCAAACCGAAACGTAAAAGCTATTACGGTACTTGAATGTGTTGGCAAACAGTAACAGATGGGCTTTTATGAAAAGCTTCACCTTCGCCTCTACTATAAAGCTCGCTTAGTGCTTTAATCAAGCGTCCCAGAACGCTTCAATCTAGATGGAGATTATAGCGTTTGTAGGCATTTTTAATGGAACGTTTGCTAATAATGGATACGTTTTTTATCCTGATTTTTATTCAACAGCGCCAGTAGACTTTTCTATTGGAAGAAGAATGGTCTTGAAGCGAATGTATGTATGTATTTCCAATGCTTTAGCAAGCTCTATAGCTCAAACTGCTTGACGGATTGTATGACATGTAAAGTGTAGGTAATTGTCTACACTGTATAACTGACATAGGTTATATATCTAGAGAACTATCTATCTTTATACTTGATATTTGTTCATGTTACGGGTTCTTGTGTGTATTATATTTATCTATGTACACTCTATAAATTATGTTTTACCGTAACGAATTCTTTAATATGACGAATGTACACTATGAACAAACTCTTAACCCAGAATCGTATGTAAAGCGACGAAACGCTCAACTTTCCCATTTATTTTTTGGTCGCTCGGCAACACCGCCTCCATGACCAATATGAATGTTGTACAATTTGTCAGGTTTACGTGGTTATTTGTACGTAACGTGCGCAGGTGTGTGCCCGCGGCTCCGTTCTCCCGAATAATAATGACTGATTCGACTTGAGAAGTCTTAGCGAGCTACCGCCTCTAAAACACTTAGCCGGTACCCTCGTTTAAGCAGCTTTGCGCCCTCCAACAAATATAACTCAAACACAAGTCAGTTGGGGTAAGTTGTTGGGTAACTACGCAGACGCGATTTATATCTCGTAATATGAAATACTAAAAGGTTTGGGTTATAGTGCCCTATGTTCTAAATAAGGGCTGTATTCAGGTGAAATACTTAGAGACCTTTAAGCCTACGCGTCTTTTTTTGGTTCAGTTTGTAATAGAAAGAGAATTTGCACAAAGGAACGGAATATATGCATATTGCATAATTGAGCAACAAGCTACGGAATTAGATGATACTGTGGTTTTCGTTACAGTTGATGAATCACATGTATCTGAAAATTTCGAGAATTCAATTGCACCAATATTTACCTATCCTAAATTTGCGGTCGTCGAATATTAATTAAACGGGAATCACAAATTTTATACGTAACTTAATGACTAGAATATTATTATTAAAGTTAATTAATAATCATCCGTATTCATACCTCAGTGATTAAGTATTAATTGAATAATTAATTATTCTATCGATATTGTCATTTAAACTATCACACGTGCTAAAATTGAATACCTACGAGAATTGTTGAGTTCTGAGCGAGTTTTTGTAAAACTTAGTTTAAGTATAACAAGAAATCTTGCTATATTAGGTAAGTGTTTAAGACCAGAATTAATATTGATGACAGATTCTATAAGAGTTGCAGATAACAAGCACATTACTTTGAAACCTACGTTCTTGTATTAATTCAGAAATACGATAATTTTTAATGGCTTTTATAAAAAATATAGATTAAACAAACATTATAATATTACATGATATATCTTGATAACAAAATAGTAACTCCAAATGACATAACGAATTTTTATAACGTAACAGTACACAACGAAACATATTACGAAATGAATGGAAATCACAGTAGACAATTCACTCTCGACGCATCGATTTCAAATTGTTGTACTCTTACAAAAAATTCTATTGATATAGGTTCTCGAATAACTCGAGCTATGGATAGGTGCTTTTAAAAATCCTCTAGACAAGATAGGTTCTATTGAAAATGTAGAATTATTCCATTCAAGAAGTCTGCTTTAGATTCAGTGCACGACCGAACGTCGTCCGGGCTCGGGATGGAACGTGCACTTTATTGTATTGTCGCCCAAATCCCTACATACTCGGCTAAAACCAGATTTAAGTGACAATAGAACATTTTAAGTATAGGTAAGATCTGCTAGAATGTCTTCTTGAGCGTTATTTTTATCGAAACCCATACATTTTATTGCAATCTTTCAGATAAATATCACTAATAAAAGTTATATATTTTTGGCAATATACCAAAAAAGCTCCTTTCAAATTAACATCCTCACAGAATGAACTAACATCAATGGAATTAAGTCTATATTCACAGATGTTTGTAAAGCGGTCGAAGGATCGAAATTCAAATATTAATTAGAAAAGACATCTTTAGTTTCCACAGTATTCCTTCGGCTATCTGGCGACACAGATTGCCCCAAAGGCGGTCTTAATTAACCGGAGCTCAATTATTAATTCTCAGATTCAGTAATTGAAGGAATACCATCGTCCGTCGCCCCTGCCCTCGACGGGCGGTGGGGAATCGCCTGTCAATTAATCCCTGACTCACCGAGCTTACATCATTCGTCGCCCTCGCTTTATAACAATATTTTATCTGTCAATTTCAAATTTTGAATCAATGTTCGTTTACACTAGCATTTCTTATTGAAAACAAAATCTTCTCTGTAAGTGCGTAACCTACGGGTGTAGTTTACTACTAGTAGTAGTTTACTACTAGGTTTTAATCTAGAGAAAATTCGATGACGATGAAGTCATTGGGAGGGCTAAAGATTACTCCTGTCTCGATACAATTATCTATTTTTTTTCCAAAACTATACTCAACTTTATTGTAAACATTTTCATCAGTTTATTACCAACGTAAGTCACCTTTGTTAACTTGTTTGTTTTAGGTACATAATCTTACGTTATTCAAATATTCAACTTTCATTCATTCAACATCTGTACCTTTAATATTGATGGTGAAATTTGAATTTCAAATTTGAAAGACGTCGAGTACTATAATTATAATTATTAACTTAAATTAATCAACTAACGTACTTTTGGACTTGGAAGTCGGCTTCTCCGAAGTTTCATGACACCTGACGGCCTTTGAGAGTTTACCGATTGACGACTGGTATTTTAAGATAACGACGAGTGTCTATGAAGTTCTCAAACTACCCTTCAAGGCACTTTCATAATTTATACTGCTTAGATTTATTGAGGAACTGACAAACTCAGAATAGCTTAACTTAACAAATGACACTCAAAAACTGTAGACGACGATATACCTAATTATTCTTAAGACAAACTCAAAACTGAAGAAACAGAAAACAAATGAATAGCACATTACAGAAATATTACGTCACTAAGTATTTTCATGCAATGTTACAGCGAATATACACGTATCACCTGTAATTTATGAGTTTGAGGGCATTGTGTTCTGTAAAATAAACGCTTTGTTCTGCCCCTGAATGTTTCTGAATCACCTGCAGATAAAATCAACGCTTTTTGTGCTGGATTTTTATGGTAGCCGCGAACTTCCGTGTAAACAGCAAACAACTTCGTGTTTGTGTTCGTGTAGACGGTTAATTTACTGGTTGTTAAATGAAAGAGCAATGTCAGTAGAGCAGTACTATTAATGGTACCATTAATTAAATGTTAAAGCCATAACAGTAATAGAAGGTGCAAGTCATTGTATGTATTTTGGAAATAATTGGTTTCAAATTCTGGGAGTAATACTTAATTGGTATAATCCGCACTGGAACAGAGTGAACAGAACTCAGTTATAAGGAGGACCCGTGCTCAGTAATGGACCATTAATGGCCATTTGGAAAATTCAGGCACCCGTCTCAACTGAAGGGGTAAATAATATTTTCATTATAAGTACATTCATTAAATAATTAAGAATTTCTAACAAAATGTAATAACAACAACAAATCATTCCTTCCCCAATGTTTATTTACTATCGGCTTAAGACATACCACAAACAATTGTTGTATAACCATCTTGAGCCTCTGTCAATACAACATAGAATTAATCAGCATTAGGCGTACTGTATAAACATGAGAACATAACTTACCATAGTTTGAGTAATTGAAAATGCTATTCAGTAACGTAATAATGACGTATGAATTTTGAAAATTCTAGGAAGGGAATTGCTTCTAACGTAAAATTCTTACTACTCAATTAGTGGGAGAGTTGAAATTGGACTACAAGATGTAATTCATTTTAATATTACGTCTTTTTTAAACACTGAAATGAAACCAGTGTGCGATAGAGATATAGGAGCGAATGAGATGTCAGTAATATTCTTTGACTAATGAAGTTATACATACGCGAGTCCAAGAGAACTTATTTTTCGGAAATTTAGAATTTTTGTGTGAAATGTTGTGCTCAAGGAAACAGGAATTATTTTTAGTATTTTTACAGGATTATTTTAAAATTTCCGAATTTATCACTAAGTATAAATAAGGGTAATTATAATAATTACTCCAATACTGATATTTTCTACGTGATGCGACGTTGAATCGTAAACCTATATAATTTCAAAGTAATATATTTTCGTAATGCTTATATCAATATCAGAGCCCTTAATTTACCTTAGCCATCCTATTTGTGATAATTGGAAAAGATTTCTTCTAATTCGCTATATAGACAAATGTTCATTTGTCTCAATATTATTGATACAATCGAAAAAAAAATGTTTATTTTGTTCTGTCGGACAATATACAGAATAAACAAAGCATATACCAACTAGAAAATATTTGCTAAAAGTAACAAAAAACATTTTGAATATGTGTAAACGAAATCTATTTTTCCATAGTCGATCCTCTACCTATTAGCCTGTAAACCTTAAACCCGCATAGCCTAATTTCTTTCCACGTTCGGGAGTCTCGAAAAGTCGTTCCGCAAAGTAATTGCTTATGAGTGGGAGCGGATAAACGAAACGAGTTCCACTCTACGGGGACTCGTAAAATGGACTCAGGGGCTTGCATTTAATTAATACGACTAGCGGAGTACGTGAACGCTGCCACTACGAATGAAATCGCTTTTGACCACCGAACTGACTCCGCACCGAAAAACTTTAAATGACGAGTCAAAAGCCCAGAATTTTACGTCAAAGCGAATAGGCAAAACATCGATGTACAGCTTTTTGTGTTAAATGACCCTACATTTTTCAAAGGCGTTTTCATACGTTATGTATTCGCAACTTGTCCAGCACTCGACTAGGCAGAGTAAATAAAAATATTAATCTTTTCGATGACGGTCGTGTTCTACATGGCATTTTTAAAAATTGCATTTTCGTGACAATACACTGCCCAATATTTAAGCCTGTTAAAGGCGCGATCGGCTACAATTTTTTGTCTATCATTACAGACTAAAAAAATCAAAGTAAGTGATAGAAATCAATTTTGAATGGGTTACCTACTATACAGATAATTATCACGTTTTAACTTATAGTTACAAATGTAATAATGCTTAATAAATCGAGGTTTTCTTCATTGTGTTACAACTGCAAATTTTTATTACAAAATTTGTATGCTAAAACAACAAATAAAATTAAAAACTCGAATAGTCATAATTACAATAATTGGAACGAACCTTCTTAAAAGAAATTAATTTCAAGAGTCATCTCGTTTCACATCAAATTATAATAATTGGTAGAACTACTCGTAACAACCCGCCGTCGCTGAATTTCGATTTTAAACGTATACTTTCTATTTTTAAATTCTAACTTCCTCATTTCTACACTAGGTAAGTATGGATTAGATGCAACGTTTTTTAGAGAAACAGAAACAAAAGTACACAGAAACATCAAACATGTAACATGAGTTTTTGCGACGGGTGTTGAAAATAAAGGTCATTTAATTAAAGACGGAACAAAAGAACACCAATAATAGAAGACAGAGCACGATTACAAAACGACTTTTGTGTCACCAAGTCACCAACTAGACAGTATTACTATAGAGCTGATACTTCATCCTATACTTATTCTATTTTATATAACAGCAACACTTTAGAGTAATATTCATCATTAAAATAAAGGAATAGGCAGACGTTGTTTTGCGATATATTTTATTTCGTTCGGTTGATTCTTTAGTTTTGTACGATAGTAGGTACCTACTGCATGCACTTCTTGAACCATATCTACGTACTGGTATTATCAAAGATTATCATGGTCTAAATATAGGTTAAATGTCACTTGTAGGTACTTTACATTATTATAGAAACCGTACAGAAAAAATACTGTTACAAACGGAGTAATTTTCGTAACACAACTTTTTCAAAGCTGCCTTTTATTACATCCGGATGATTGAAATCTTTGAAGTACCGACAGAGTTTACCCACGTGATTTTTTCTCTGTGACGTAAATAGAAAGTAAATTCCGGAATCACTTATTATCCCGCCGTTTTTCTTATGGCAGGGCCCTTTGCCATAGTTATTTAATAGAAAATCGTGAAGTGCTCAAAGCCTGTGTGTATCTCTTGAGGTTAATCGACTTAAGCAACTGCATAAGTGGTTTGTGAAAAAGTAGGCGATCACTAACGTTAAAAGCTTGAATGCTTCAGTACTTCAAAAGGAATGTCGTTGGCCGTCTTCGTCCCTGAGTCCCTATCAGGCGTTAAGCCATGTTGAAGAAACTTAGGGATCGTAGAAAATTTCGAAACTACCTAGCAACTAGTCCACTAACTAGCAATGTGGTAGAATATGATCGAAAATTCCTCAGTAATGAGGAGAAACTTCTACCCTGTTGCGAGTCACATGCAAATATTTATGGAGCAGCAAGTTATGGAATTATTGATAAATTTGATAGATAGTAATGTAAAATGTATAAATTGAAATATGGATATTTACAATTGTGTATTATAATAACAATAACAATATTCGTCACATTGGAGATATACATACTATTTTATTCCCTTGCATGGGATAGTTTAAATAATGTTGAATTAATAATTCAGAATAATGTGTCGGGAAATGCTACACATTTATTTAAAAATTAATTACAGCTACATTAAAATACTCGAGGTGGTAGTAGCAACTTTGAAGAATTCGGTATTTTTTTGGATCGTCGTCGGTATGCAAATTGCGAATTCATTAAATAATTGTACCTACGCTCGCCCTGAGTTTTCCCCTATTTTCTTTTTCGTTCTTGTTAAGAGTCTCTTGTTCAAAGTCGTTCAATGAAAGTACTACGTTTAGAAGTAGATATAAATAAAAAAAATAAACGAATTTGTAAGTAAATTTGTCGCGCGAAATGCTGTAAAATAAGAAATCATATGTTTTTTCTATTAATCTTTAAATAATCTTTGTGCCTAGAACAATGAATTTTTTTCGCTTCGTTTCGTCAATTAATGTGTTAAATTAAAATAGGTACCAGAAAAAATACATAGTACATTAATGTACAAATTCATAAAATACGAGCAATGTATCTGGACGCCATCTAGGAAACACATGGGACAACATCTAACGAGCAAATCTGATTATCTACTGTTTGAGTTTAAATTTATTTTTCAAATTATATGTATTTATAACAAATCTTATACACAGCTTTGTGTATTGTTTATGTATCAAAAATCTCTAACCCTTACGTGCTTGTATTGTTCTTAAAACGACACTGAAACTCGAACCTTATTATGTATTGATATATAAATTTCTCAGCAATTCATATACTTACACATGATTATTATGTATATCAGTAAACACATGCTATTGTATTAAAAGTTATTGTTTCACGAAAATAATTGTCGTATATTCTGCTTCGCTCACATTATTCTCATTTCATTATACACCGAACTCTTTGTTTCCGATGCCAATCCCTATAATGATGTGTCCTGATGATGTATCCCAAAAATAATTCGAAATTCATTTGTTTTTCGGTTCATGTAGGTATGTTATACATTTTAAAGAACGATAAAGTAATAATATAATTCAACACAAACAATTATGTTTTGCTTGATTTGAACTAAACCCAAAATAAATCCTTACTCGATTACCCAACCTCCTATTCGATTCGATTCTATTGTATCGGTTTTGGCGAGAATAGCTAAATCCCGTTGCTAAATTAGTGTATTACATATGACATAGAACTGAATCCTAGTATATTACTGAACTGTTTGAATATAATATTACGTATCTATAGACCTTCCGAAGGATTCTATGCTTTAAAAATAAATTTAATTTATTAAATATTTGAACCAGAGCAATGTAATTAAAAAAATCTTAAATATATCGCCGAACTCTATACGTTTGCAATTGCTTTTATTTAATTTTCAATTGATCATATCTAAACAAAGATCTATAAGGTAAGTACTTGCCTACATTAAACTGTTAGGTAACAGGTTGTCTCCAAATAAATTCTTTTAGATATAGTAGTTATAGTACTTAACGTTTAATCAACAAATGTGACAAAATGCGATGGCTTAGAAAGTTCAAGTGATTGCCAAAGTAGCTTAATAAAACAAGGTAAAATTTAAAGATTCTATAAAAAAAATCGTTAACCATTGTAATATTAATATACATACCAATATGCAGGAGGGGCACGTAGAGAGAAATGTATCTCGTCATTGCGGATTATCACAGAGCTCTGGTCTGGTAATTGGACGAAGTGCCAAAGCAAGACTAGGCTAGGCGATACGCGAATAAAACTGATCTATAATAGCAATTTCTAAGCTTTTATTAACATTTCTTAGTTGTTTACGTGGTGCTATAGAAAAGACAGAGAATACTGGAGTCGTAATCTGAACTCTTCTGGACCACCTGGGCTTTGATATTAATATTTTTTTAAATATCCCTTATTGTGATTTTAGTAAATATCGATTGTAATTAAATTATAGAGACAAATATATTTAGTGTAAAACCTTACTTTATCATTGATAGTCCATCGATAAAATTGTTAAAAAACTTTAATTAACTAACAGTAAAGAGACAAAATTTAAAGTACACAATATAAAATTGTTTCACACCAAACATAAATTTTAGTCGAAATCATAACAGGCATCTCCACACCACACTATGTTCTTGACGTAAATACAATGTTTTATTTATTCAGTATCATGTGGTATACAATGCCTTCATGTTTCCATTGCAACTCTTCTTATTGTTATATGTTTTGTAATTGTTATAATAATACATATAAAAGGAGGAATGTAACAATACTGTTGCATCCTTATCAATATAGGTGTAGGTATTATATTAGTTTACTTATTGGATGACGTTTACTCTTGAGTACTCTTGACTTTAAACTACTCTGTAAAATTAACAATTTACAATATTTTACAAAACATTTACAACATTGTACTTTACAAAACTTGGCATATCAGGTACGTAAACATTGTCAACCTTAAATTAATTTAAAGTATCTATAACCGTCTCGTAGATCTAATTTATTTCATTACTCAAATTCATCAATATCAGTTCAACCGTGTTGATGGAAAGCTGAATATTCATACAAAGACACATTCCGCATTGATCATAATAATATAAGTATGGATAGAGCGCGCATATGGTATACCGAATATTTATGCGGCGGAATCTCACATAACCCGAAAAATATGAGCTCTATCAGTCCTTTCATCGTCCGTATAGTCTCTAGATTCTCTGTCTTATTATAATCTAATGGCTTTCTACAAACATTATTATATTTTTTCACTATCAAGAAAAGTTTTTTTACACAATACTAAAAATAATTTAAATAATGTGCCTCAATTGTTATTAGCACCCTGCCCACACTGCAAAGGGTCCTAGGTTAGATTTCTGCAAAAGACACAATTATTGATGTGACAGATACAAAACTGCCGCTATCTATTTATTTTAACTTGCAACTTCTATCGCAGAGGTCATACTGATCGGAAGCATTGCAGCTATTTGTAACCTGCTCATTTTGCCAATACTTCACTTGCGAACAAGAACGAACGACGAAATTGAAGTGTCTGTTCAATGGGAACAACAATAATTTCTAAAATGAAAAATTCCGAACATTGCGAACGCCGAGCGACGTCGAAAACGTCACATCATTCTAGGAAATTGCATGGGGCGCCTAATTTGTATTCAAGAACTCTTCAGGGCATATTTGTTCATCGGTCGGAGAGACGCAAGTGGCGAATGTCAAACGACGTGGGGTGGCATATAGGAATCACTGCAGTGGGAGAGTTACCTAGTCTAGTACATCGAAATGAATCAATAATAATTAATAAATAGTTATAATAATATAACTCACCTGACCCATATATTGTTGCAGCAATTTTCAAATCAAAGTTATCTTACAGATTTTTTTTTCATTACATAACTTGTAGTTAATATTGTTTTTAGAGGGTATTTATTTTGCATTTATGTACCTATGTAATATGCATGCATGTATGTTCATTTCTTTAGTAAGCTCTACACACCAAACGGCTTGACAGAAAACATTTGAAGTGCCATTGGATTTGTCTGCATTGTGGAAATAGCATCGGTTATTTTTATTCCCTCCCTCTCCATTTTTAACAGTTCAGTTGTTTTTCTCTTTCGATGACTATAAATTATACCCGCTTTCGTAATTACTTAATAAGCTAAGATGGTTGCGACAATGTTTCTAATAAAGTAATTTTGATTCATTTCGTAAACTAGACTTAATAATAAGTATTTATTCCATTGTGCTATTGAATCTTAGAAGATAAATAACTGACTATAACACGTAACCCTAATCTGTATCGAAAAACCACGGAAATTCGGAGTTCCTGAATATAACGACCACTACATTCAATTCACGTACAATAAATAAGAACCTCCACATTATGAAGCAGAAAAATATAAAGCATAATAATACCAGAACCACGTCACATACCTGGCTTTTTCTTCCTATGAAGTTTTCACTTTACGGTTTTTAAACTACTGCACCAGAAAATGGGTAATGTATTTCGAACGTATGTAAGTCTACGAGTATTTTTTTGGTACGCTCTACAGCTCAAAGGGCTTAACGGATTTCAGCATATGAGGTGTCATTGGATTCGTCGCTATATTGCATATTACTGTAAAAATTTCTAGAATCGTCCTTTTTGTTTTTCTGTTAATAAATGAATACTAGTTGTACGACGATATATCGCATAGTGCTTTATTGCTGATTATCGAAACAGACATTCTCAGCTAGCCATATTTCCCCAGAAATCGAATAGAGAATATTGCGCTTTGCAAACAAACTAAGCCTACTCGAATAGGGGCCACCACAATTGTCAGAAACATTGAAAACACAAGGACGAAATAATCTTCAAGTAAAGCCTTACCAGGTCTGAAATCTGAACCGCAATAATGTGGTTTGTGTAAATGTCCCCAGGCGGAGCTGAGTGGGCGTCATTGTGTAAATAAACGGTATTTCAAGAAACAGGTTATTTTTATCATAAAGCAACTGTAAGTAATTACATACGAGTACCTTTCCAACTCCCACATAGTTATTACATTAGGAACAAAGTACGAGTATATAGTGTAGTTGTTTGCTAGTAGAAAAACAGGAATTATTCCTGTTCGATTCCTGGTTAAGACAGTCGTTTTTCCTCACTAATACTACAAAAGCAAAAGTAACTCTGTCTGTCTGTTACGTAATATGAGCTAGGCTACTAAGCCATTTGTAAGAAAATTTCGAACACTCGATAAGGACATGAATGCTAAGATTTTACTGAAGTGAAGTTTTCGATTTCTGGCATTTATGAAAGTACAAAAAATACTTGTATTGTCAATAATTAGTGCTTCGGCAATCAAGTTCCTTACTAACAGATGGCACTTCTTTCTTCGTTTATCGGTTAATAGCATAAAAAATAACAAATCATTTACAGCTACAAAGCATGCCATATTCACATAAGGTTTTCCCATCGAAAGCCATCAAAAACTGCACCGAAACACATTACCCTAGTCCTAACATGATGGAGGCAAAATGGCCTCTCGAAATGCACAATGCAAGCAAATATACCACAGAAGGAGACTAGGTGCACTCACAACAATTGCCTGGCGATTGTATTTTTCGCTTTCATCCAGTTTTGAACTGGGGCTCAAAATGTGCTTAGATATTAATGACTTTTGGAGTTCCTCAACATATAGGTGCTTACGAATTTGCTTGTAGAATAAATATTGAATTGCCATAAATATAGGTTCTCCTAAATTAATAGATGTTTTTTTGTGAATGTAATTAGTAAGTTTAATCGAATCGGTCCCGAAGTTTCCGCGTGAAAACCTACGTGTATTAAAATTACAAAACTATTATATGTACCGAATTAAATCCGCTATATTTTAATTTTTAGTATACATAATCGTTTATTATGGCTAAAAATTTGACTCGCAACGTTATATTATTGCAAAATAAAACACTAAGAACAGTAATTTATATCTACAGAAAGTACGTACAGAATCAATATTTTTCAAAGGTCGATCCACACTTCACTCAAATTTGACTCCTTTGTACTAAAAGTCTCTTTGTAACCCTTTGAAGCTCTGATTTAACGCCCCCAAAAGTAAATTTTGGTTGTGGTTTGAAACATAAAACTGTTTAGGTAATTTAAAGGTATTTTTTTTTATTCAACCTTACACAGACAATAATGCTAAAATACTTGTTAAAATGTTATTTGAAAAATTAGAGCTTGTAATCCTTTAGTATATTAGATTAAACTGCTCCGAAGCAGATTGTTAGAGATTGATGGACATACGAGTATATTACTAACAAATTTTTAACATAGGTCGACGTTAATTCAGCAAGTAGGTACCATAATATATTTACAAATTCCGAAACTACCTTAACTTGATAATATTCTTAACATTGAATTAAGGCTATTAGCCACGACATCTTATAGCAAACGGAGGCAATCAAAGAAACAAAATTAAATCACATTATAGGACAAAGGATCTACCTATTACTTAACACATTTTAATGGATTTTCAGCAAAGTAACGAATTAGAAGACGTACAAGCTCAGCTCCTGGTTCGCTGTAAATACCTTAATTATATTTTAAATGGTATGATAGTTCCAAGTCAGTCAAAGTGCCATTAAGTATACCAGCGCCACTTTGGCGTAACAACTCCCTTGAAGATAATTTATTTCGCCAAACGACTTCTTTCAGACAAATGGAGTCGTTGGCGTGTCTCCCGCAATGGATGCTCCACTCATTTTCCTTCGACGATTCAATAGCAGTATTGATAAAATAAAAGAGATGCTTATTGTATTAACCCTCGGTAGCTAGACAGGTTTTGTACCTTCGCATTTGCTCCTATTTCTATTAGTGTTGGCTTTTATCTGCCAACGTTTGCCAATGGCAAAATCAGTCCGCTTTGTTGCCATTGGCAACTCTCTACATTTACTGAGACTATTCATAATTGGGTTCTGTTTATTAACATTTATTTGAAACAGTTTTCAATTGATTGTATTGTATCTAACGATAAGCTAGTTTTAATTACATTTAAAATATGAAATAATAGTCAAATAACAATCAAATATACTCAATCAAACATACTCCGCAGTCATATAACTGGATCTCATAATAAATATCGCAGTTATTGATATAATAGCGAAAATATTAGCTAGTTGGCTACCAAACTTTATATAAGCCAAGATCGAAATTACGCTACGTGATAGAATTCATAACAAGGAAATTCTTAGACGAACAATGGTTACGATTAATTCCTTGAGCTATGTCTACGGAATTAATCGCCTGGAGTGGAAATGGACGGGCTACATTACTAAAACAATCGATACTATTTATTGGGGGAGAAAGGGACTCGAACAAGTTCAGTTTTAAAGTCTCAGTTTACAAATGTTACTATAGCTATTGAAGAGCCTCTGCATTCAATTTAAAATTTCATTTGAATTTTATTTTTGTTAGTAATTAAATGTTCTTTTATTACAATAATTTAATTAGATTTCTTAGTTTTATAGAATGGCATGCCATGTATTTTATCATTTGTATTAATGTAATTGATTTTAATGTTAATTCGCCCACAACTCATAATGTCAAACAACAGTCTATATAGGGTCTTCCGTCTTAAAAACAAATTTCCATGGTTGGTAATTCACCTATGACTCTTCATTCAATAAACAAAATCTTTGAGCATCAATGTAGGTAAACTAGCTATTATGTCCTTTAGTCAACAAAAGCTAGGAAATATTGCATATAAAAATTCATATGAAGCTTGACCTTTCTACAAGCTCTAACCACCAAAGTAATTATCGCAATAAACTGCTAGTGTATTGGGACCATCCTCCAATATTCATGTCGATGTAGATTATAATCTGGATTGCTCATCAGGGCTACCAACAATCTAAACTTAATTTCGGAGTATTCATTAATTTATACGTAAATTGTTTGTGTCTAGATAAAATGTTTTCTGTGTTTTCTACTCTTATTCTTACAAGTTTTAATCAAATTAAATGAATAACGTCGTTTGATTGAGAAGTTTTCTTACGACGTCCATTTGTATCAAAGCCGTCACAGACGTGGAACTGATCGATTTTCAGATCGATATCAGAAGTAATATTACCATACAAACTTAAACAAATACACAGCATTGAAAAAATGACTCTGGAAAATCACCACAGAGTGCTGTCGGCCAATTTGATTAAAGAAAGGAAAAAAATTGAAACCTACAGTGACACACAGACGGTAGAGAGGTTTTCTCAATAACCATTCCATCTTTGCCAAGGTTAGCCCAACAACCCTACGGAGGAAGGTTATTAGATGGCCGGAAACAAATCACAGTTACCTACGTGTTCCGATAACCCGCAATAGTTATGGAAATTGACATGTATGGGGGTCAGAGGGTTCTTGATCGCCTCAAATTATATATAATACAGTTTCGGTTAAAACCTGGTTATAACATCAGGGAAAATTTTTATTATCCTTCCTTCAAATATTTTAACATAATGACAACTATCAAATTAAAAATAATAATGAAAAATGAAGAGAAACTCATCGTAAAGATCTCTATATCAAAGACATAAAATACAGGTTTGCTATACATGCTTATGCCCCTAATAAATAAGTCAGTTCATCGGTATTATTATTTTCATAATATTCGCATTGCTACATATCGAAGAATTTGCCGATGAGCCTATACACATAATATTACATAGATAGATAAGCTATATGTGTATTGTATAATGTATATAAGTGGTCATTGTTTTGCAACCCTTACTAGTATGTCTCTGCAAGTTTCAAGCAGTATTTATCGCAAATTTCCAACGTTATTACACTTCCTTTAATCATCATTATGCACCCTGTTTTTTAAACTATTATAGTCTACCATACGTACATTTTAAAGTAACTGCCGGTTTATTTCATGCATACAAAATAGTAGCTTTACATTCGCCGTTCTCCTGGTCGTGTTTTGTAATTTGGCGAGCGCTCAAAATACATTGTTTGAGCGTGTATGCCAATTTTCATCGTATTATCGAAAATTTTAGTGTACTTGCTGCAGTCAATCTCGCGTATTTCATCTTAATGGGTCGTAAGCACTGCAATACACTTCATGATAGGATCGTAAATAAGGATCTTGATGCTACGTTTTCCTACTTTTGTCAATAAACACTGACTACTATTCTGAATAAATATCACTATTTTCTTGTATTACAGGTATCTTTATGTGAAGTGCGCCTGGATAACGACACACTCGCTTGAGTTAGCTGCCAAACGACTCGTCCTGTTCCAGCTGGGTATTCCAGTGCACGAGTACACTTATAAAAGAGGTAATTATCTGTCCCCAAGTGTTAGCTTCGATTGGGACAAATACTAATGATTACTACCTTGACCATTAATATTTACTGCCACGCCTAACCTGCACTAATAGATAATTTCGCGGTCCCATTACTAACGAATTAACAACAACTAATATTTTCATTAACACCTATAACTGGCCGGTTATTAAGTAACTAATCATCATCATCATTGCAACCCATTAATGTCCCACTGCTGGGCTCGGGTCTCCTCTCACATTGTGAGGGGTACAGGCCATAGTCCACCACGCTGGCCTAGTGCGG
>LGAG01000467.1:693254-707739 GCA_001278395.1 Lerema accius
GACATCAAAAGGCTGATGGATGGATGGATGGAGATTTTTAAAACCGGTTGTTTGTGAATTTGGGATCTAGATTTAAAATGCTATCTCTCTCACTTAATCTTGATGAATATATCATGTCTCCTATGTAACATTGACATATTTTTTTGTGTGAAAGCCCAACAAGCGTAAGTTTATAATCGTAGGCCTTGCGTCGATTCGTAACTTAATAAGTAAAACTAGTTCGAACACGGTAAGTAGGACGGCCGGCTCATTGAGAGAAACTGGTCAGTGGTAGAATTTATTACTTCTATATGACGTCTATAATGGCGATGCGTGTAACTAAATCCCGGTTCTAGAAAATTAACTAAAATGGCTCCTAACTCATGGTATATTCACGACTAGAAATAATTAATTGTGATTGAATTATTTTACGACATATTAAAAAAAATTACACCTTATGATTGATAGATCATCAATGTAAATGTCAAAAAAAAAAACAAATATTGTTAATTTAACACTTAGTGTCCAAGAATATTTTTACTTCCATTAGACGCAAAGTCTAGTTCATGGCTCAAAAACAAAGTTAAGCTTCTGTTTCTATGAAATGTACCTACGACATGTTTAAATTTCCTTCAACAATCGATCATTACCGCATACCAGCGTGGTTCCAAAGTATGTAACTAATGTATGTATATGGGTGCCCTCTCAGTACCCTCTGTTATAATTATAAGCACGTGTTATATACTCTTATACTATGGTTTATAATGCTTCTATAAACCTCAGTTTTATTTTTTAACAAAATCTCACTCTTAAGTTTCTTAGGGATTTCCAAAGTGGGTACCGCGGAACTTAGATGTTCCGTAGAATAGTGAAAATTATAAAAAAAAGTCTTTTAAAATTTTTGTGCTGATTTGTAATCATTTCAGATGAGATTCCATAAGATAAAAGGTTGGTGTTCTGTTTTAAAGTTTGAAACAGAACAGTTGGTGTTCTGTTTTAAAGTTTGAAACAGAACACCAACCTTTTATCTTACGGAATCTCATCTGATGCTCCCCTGCTCTATCTAGAGCCTAAACAGCTTAACTTATTTCATTGGATTCGTCTCGATTGTGAAACTGACGTAGACTATGCATTTTTAAAAATAAACAACAATTAAATTAGTTGATTAGTGTTTAAATTAGTTGTTTGTGTGTTGTATTATGTGGTTTAAAGAGACGATATAGTCGCGCAACGACAGTCTCTGAATATAAAAAAAAACAATAATAAAGTAAGAAAATCAAATGAAAATCCTCTCAGTGGTTTACGCAGAGAAACGTTTTTGTAATCTACAACGTTAGAACATTGTAACAAAGACAAACTTATACCTCGCCTTCCTTAATGTAAGTAGGTACCTACTCATAATATATTGAAGAGTAAAGGTCTTTTGTATCGAACCACTTCCTTATTTTCTAAAGCAATTGCCGTGGTTCTTGTGTTGCCTTTTTTGTTCACTTTGATCCAGTGAATTTAGTCCGACGCGCTTCACGTTTCCTATTTGATTGTAGTTATTATGATTGGAACTTGGCATTAAGATGAAATAAGTTTTGTATCGAAAAAAACAAAGGCGATTTGGATAGTTAAGTGAACGGATTCGTTTGAAGATTTTTTTTAAATAAAATTTATATCGGAAAATATGAGTAGTAGGTAGGTACATAATAATAAATATTTTAAAATTATATTTCAATTCACTCCTAATCAAGAAAACGCTAGGTACACTCCTTGAAGAAACAATTCAAGTCAAATATTACTCCACTCTTTGAAATAATCAAATGAGGTGCGTTCTGGAACGTTCTACATTATTAAGCTAGCTAATGGAATCGCAACCTGCAAAAGATTTTTATACAAATTAGGTTTTTTATCAGGACTTAGGGCCCTTTTATACGACGATTTTTTAACGCGCGCCATCAGCGCCTTTCTAAAAACATCGTATGGATAGGCTCTTAAGATGTCAATATAATCATAACCCTACATTCATATACAGTTAGTTACTAAGGCCTTGGCCGATAATTGACCTCAACGTGATTCATGTACAAACGTTCCTGATATTATCGATGAATGAACTGATAAGTTCATTGGCACAAACCGCTGCTCAGACCATCGTGGCATTCCACTCAATTAATGTTGGTAATTAATTGACTTGCACTATCGCAGCAAATGACGCTAATAGTTGCAGGAAATTATGAATAAAGATTACGTGCCTATAAATAGATAAGAAATTTTTTTTTTTTAGAATCATTCAAATTGGTTATAAATATCTCTATCTATGCCTTAATTATGGCTATTATGTAATAAAAAAATACCTTAATTTTAATGTATTTTATAGGTGCATACTAATCTATTTTAAATTCACATTTGGCTGTCAATTACCTACCTACTACTGCACAGGTATTTTTTTATAAATACGTAAACTTGGTTCAACCATAGCATACCATAGCAACTGGTGGCTCATCTGCTCATTTCAAGCTTCAATCCATTAATTTAAATACGTTCAAAAAATGAGCAAACCAACATATTCAAGAAAGTAACGGTACCTACAGGTATACCTCGTTTTTTTCGTCTTGATTTAAAAAGTAAACAATCTTGGCACTACTTTTATTTATTTCATTAATTAAAAAAATATTAAGAAGTATACAGAAATTTATTTAACATTACATTATTGTTTATTCTTATTTTTTTTTTATTTGTGTCTTTCTTATTTTTAAATCGATAAATACAATAAAAAGACACTGTAAGATTGTTTACTTTTTAAATTACGACGAAAAAAACATAATAATAGTTAACGCGCCACGTTAATGATAAGTCATAACCCTTTAACTAAAGTATCCTTCGTTGCATAAATAATAGAATCAGATGCGCTGTCTGCCTGTAGGTGTAACCCGCATTACTCGTCTTCTCAATTATGATAACATCTCAAGGTTTGTTATTTTAAGTCTACCACATAGCAGTGATTGTCGTTAACTGCCTCGATAATGGAGTAGAAATTTCTTTGTCATTTACACTAATTTATAGATAGGACATAATAATAAAATATTCGTAATCTAGATTACGTCAGAAATGGCCTGTAAATATCAATGTATCACAGTTTATATCGACACTATGAAATTCAAATTTGGGTTTATCCTCAATAGGAGGCCAAGCTAACTGCATTTCTATAAGAAATCTAAATCTATAACAATATTAAAAGAGTTTGTAAGTTAAAAGTGTTATACTTAGGAAGTAATCTTCGAAACTATTCATCTAATTCAAATATTTTTTTTAGCTTTAAAAATGGTACTAAATGGCGCAGCCCATTTTTTATTTTCACAATTTTCTAATAGATTAAAAGTAAACTTTTATTCATGCAAAGAGAGAATGAATCGCTTGTGGCGTATACTCCGCTGTATATATTTTTGAAGAATTTATACAATACATGTATCTTTCAGGCGTGATCTTCCCTGGCCTGAACGAAACGGTGCCTAACGGATACGAACTAGTGGAACTGACGCCTACGGGATTATCAGCTGACTTGAACCATGGCTCCATACGGTCCGAGGAATGCTTCCTCTGCATACGACGCGGGAGAGATCGACCACCACTCGTGGACATCGGTAAGACGTTACACATCACATCATAATATATCCACACTAGTTCTTAAAGGTGTGTGAAGTCTGCCAATCCGCACTAGGCCAACGTGGTGCACTATGGCCTGTACCCCTCACACTGTGACAGGAGACCCGATCCCAGCAGTGGGATAGTTTCGATGCATGTGATGTGATGATAGTCATAATGTGATGGCATGTGTGCTGTGTATTTTTTTTAGCTTTCTCTATTTCTTCAGCTGATGCAGGTGTTGGAGAAGCAGAAGGATACATGTTTTTTTACAGTTTCTTCTCGATGATAACGCATTATCTGATTTATGCAGAATTATCGACAGTTTATTATTTCTTCCCGTATAAATTTTATTCTCCCGTTAGAGACAACCTGGCAACTTATCCTGGATAATGCCCTAGTCTTAAAGTTGACTATCCGTTTGAATCGTAAGAACCTCAATGTTGATAACCTGATATCACTTACTCCAATTTTAGCAAAGAGATTAAGAATATTAATACCGTATAATCTGGCTTTAGATAAATGTGATAACCTTTACAAAATGTCACGGTTAAAGCATTCGCTCATAGCTTTCATAATTCATCATTTTGTGATATAGAAAAATAACGGCTTCAGACACTAAAAACTTTGTTGATAGAATTTTAAGTAAATAAAGCTGCAGGTCAGGCATTATTTATTAAAGTGACAAACACATAAAATAATAATCGTAATATAGATAAGTTGATGCATAATTTTGTTAAGGTTATCAACAACATTACCTGTTGATGCGTTCAACTTTTAGAGGCAAAAGTTGTTTTTAAGCAGAAAACCACATACTTTTACTCTGTGTTAATTTTAAAACAAGCCTTCAATGGTTATTATTGGTAATTCAATGTATAATGTTCGTAAATAAATGTTGCAAGTTCGCGGAGGTCAAGGGAAGTAGGTATCATCACGTCATCAGGAAATGAGTTCGAGAGTGGGCAGACAGAATTGTTCTATAGAGATAAGTGTGATTGTTTATTCATTTTTATGCACCAGATAAATCAAGGGGCTTATGATCCAACGGTGCGTGTCAACTGTCAATAGTATCGTAATGATTTATTGAGGAGGAACCTCGGGTGTGGTCGTTCTATGGATAAGACGGATACTTTAGATGATAAACGGATGTTTTAAAATGCCGTATGCGGCTACCCCCGCGGATAAATCATAGAGAAAAATTTGGATTCATCCCAAAGGAAGATGATTATTTTCAGGATGATTTTATAATCCAGGTCAAGCTTTGAGTGCTAAGTTTTATTCAAATATATTCAAATGTTTATTTCTGATGTACGCACAAACATAATAAACGACATTTTAAAATCATCGTCATCGGGAAGAAATCTATCCTATGTTCTAATCCTAGATGCCGTATACCGTCTGTGTCCTAAGTTTTATTTTAATCTACAACGGTTAACGTACGACGAAAATATAAACATCCAAATATGTATCTTCACAAACTTATGTACTACATAATAATACCATGAAGGTACTTTCACTCGAACTCTTTCATATGAGTTAGGTACTAAGCCCTCTACCAAATTCCATTTACGAGGGAAAAGTTAATAAAACTCAAAGCAAACTAAGTGGTTCTTAAGCTGTGTCTTCACCGAACTAAAATCGCTAACTTTTGTGTTACACATGCTGCGTTAGCGATACAAAAGTTGGCAACTTTAGTTTGGTGAAGACCCAGCTTTAAGGTTCCAAGATTGTCAAAAGTTAAGCTACTCTTTACGATATTCGACTCTTCACACGTAGTGCTTTTATTATCCTCGTAAAATCCGATGTTCGTTATATGCCATAGATAGAGCATCGTTTTACGCCCATCCGTATTTGCTATTGAATATCTAAGTAACGCGGAAATGAATCAAAACAAAGCCATTATAAAGACGTTATTAACAAGTCTTTGTATAAACAAAGAAACTATACCACATGGTACTCGTACAGGTGTTAAAAACCTTTAAATTGATCGAACAATATTGTAATCAATACAGTATATTTGTGTTTGTTATGATTTGTTTAAATTAATAGAGGACTAAACTAATACTATTTTAAATTACGTTGTTAGCTTTAATGCTTTACCTAATGTATTCAATTTCAATTTAGTTTATTCAGTTAGATATTACTGAGAAATTTGGTCATTTTTCATTCTACTACCATTTCAGAAAGCTATCTTGGGAAAGGAGCAATAAGAAATCCCTATTAAATCTACTGTAAACTATCTCTAATTCTAACTAATTTTTTCAGGTGTCATGTATGACGGCCGAGAACGGTTGATGACAGATGCGGAGATGGTTCTCAAGTCTGTGGGTGGTAGAATCGCCAACGTGAACAACTCTTCAGCGAAAACCTTCATCACATACAGAAGAGCGCATGTCGGTGCTCCTTGTAACGCACTCGTCGTAGTCGATATATGCGTCATTATCACAAGCAGGGGGGAGACGCCGCCTCATGCGTTTTGTATGATCGGCAAGAACCTTAATAAAGGTAAGTGAAATTAAGGTGGAGTTTGATAAAAGTAAAATGCCAATACACGCTAACACACTCATACTCCTGCAGTAGGATTCCCTATGTTGCGGGTGGCATAGACAACACAAATAATACGTCACTAACACCCATGACCCGAGAACAAACATTTATCTCTCACATAAATACCTGCCCCCGCCCGGGAATCTAACCCGTGACCCCTCGCTTTGCAGGCAGAGTCACTACCAACTAGATTACGGGGTCGTAAAATAGATAAAGGTACATTTTAGTGGTGAAAGAATTTTTTTTATAAACAGAGTAATTACGTCACATGATGGTTAGTGATAAGCGTTGCTTGTAGACATCAGTAACACGAAAAAGATCACCAATTCTTCGCCACCAGCAAAAATAAGCAGCGCAACCGCTTCATAACGTAAAAAACTAATTCAAATATGTTTCAGTTTATGCCACATTGTTCGTGTATCACTTTTAAACTTCTTGATGGTTGAGCTTAGAGATTAGTTTCGTTCATATTTTATCAGAACATTCCTAAGCTTCCTTCAAATCATTTTCGTGAAAGCATAATGTGATAAGACGGATTAAAAATAATTCTTTACTACGCTACATTGTACTCTTATACAAACACATCTCATATCGAACATTGGGATTACTAAATTCTTGAGAAGTTTCTTACAATATTTACTTCTAATTAGTAATAGCAACTAACTAACTAACTCAGTGATGTAATCTTAGTGTATAAGTTAACTACATATTCAAGATAAAAATAACATTTTAAGTTCAATGTTTGAACTCTAACATTGTAGTTAAAGGTATCAGTAATTATGTATGAGTCTGACGACTAAAGCAGATTTACAAATGGTACCTAAATATAATAATTATATACAAAATAATTGTTATTGATGTTGGTTGTAATGTTTTTTTAAATCCTTGTTTATGGTTTTACATATTCATAGACATTTTTACTTACTGTTTATGGGAATAACATTAATTCCGGAGATAAAAAATATGCTAGATGTTGAACCATATATAATATGATTATACAAATTCGAGATAAAAATAAATATGCTAAATAGGTGCGTAAAAGTGTGATAGATTAATCATAATAAATAGACATGGTGGATTATAATTTATATCCATAATAAAGATATAAAGATGTCCGTTTTCATGCTAATGCTTCTTTAAAAGTTAAGAGAGTTATTTCTTTTAAATTGCAGGATTAATGGGCAGCGATGTGTTTCTCTGCTACAAAAAGTCAATGAACCGTCCGCCGTTAATAGCTTACAAGCCAGAAGTACTTTTTAGGTGAGTATTACAAGAATAGATTGCAAATATCAACAATACATTTCTACTTAAGTTGTAACAAATACAATTTTCTAAGAAATCCATTTATTGCTTCGTCAGTTATACAGTTAGGAATATAATTTTGTGAAATGAAAGGTTCTCTTGAATTAAATACATTTGATTACTTTGCTCTAACAAACATACTTCAGGACACTAGAAACGAACCATCTTGAATTTTTTTTCACCTTAATTTACAAAAAAAAGACCTTTAGGCATACATTATTTTTGTATTTAAGTGAATAAACTTAAAACTTGTACTATTTAGATTTATATGTATAAGTACTCCCGGATATATTTATAAGCCTTAAGTATGAAATAAGATTAGTTAAAATGTCAGTAGAGTTCGTATATTGCTACATTGGCGACTAAAGAGCAACTACTCACATAATCACTTGAAGATTCTTCGCTATGCCAGCGCCCATTCTTTAGCTACTTACAAAGAATTCATTCAGAATTAACCCAAAAATTTATATCATGTACATGTGATTTATGTACATATTAGTCAAATAAAGAATGCTGGTTCAGAGTGCAGTGTTTCTGAGTTAACACTGTTTTAACCTAACACTTTCTCTGTATGATTCACTAATTAACATCTCTATCCACAGACTAAATATAGAATAGAAATTCATCCGCGTTTATTGTTTCAATGTATGTAGTGTTACTTTGTTTTATCGACATTTTTTTGAGATATTGCTGTGACTTTAACTTGGACTTACTTAATATTGGTTAAGTTTATTTTTTTTATTTATTGTTTTAAAGCATTAATTATTAAGAAACTCACCGAGGCCCATGGAATATGCACTATTTCTTCTTAAGTTAAATCATAAAATTCTGTATTTAGTGAAAGAAACATTGTTTCAATTACAACTATAATTCCTATGATATTGTTTCGATAGTATCAATCTGCAATTAATTTTTACATATTGCAGTTTGACACGTACATAGATAACTTTATAGATAGAGTTTCTTTATCGATGTAAATGCGTTACAATCACGATTTATGTTTATGTTTCATATCTATTTTTTATCAGTTCTGTGCCATCTCCGAGTCGCTAAATGGACGAATTCGATATGTACATAATCAAAAGTGTGAAATTCTTTAATACAAAATTCAAACATTGCCAAGTACGAATCAAGTGCCGTTTATCTATGCGTAGTTTTACGACACGAGATAGGTATCATTGATACGGATATTACGCAATTCTTATCAGATTACTATATATGTCAAGTGTGTAATCAATAATAGCGATGATGTCATTGGAATTCCTAGTAATATAATAAAATTTGTTTTAAAGTGGAAAGTATTAGTTGATGAAATTGTTTTGTTTTTTTTTTTTGTAGAAAATTTTTGAATTCTTATGGACCACAAAAGGCAGTCTTATCGCTAAACGGCACTCCTTTCCAAGTAACATTTTGGTAGCAATTCTAGTAAATAATTATTCATAAATAATTTCAATTCTTAACTTAATAGGTAACGTGTACAAAAATACGACGGATAGATAGATAAATTATAGTGTAACCATCTTAAAATTATTATAAGTATTTTTATACTATTGAGTTGACTGAGACAAAAGAGGTTTAAAATGTTATAGGACCTGTTGTAAATTTTGTTTGGTTGTCATGTTTGAAAGGTATCCAATGACAGAGAGGCGTAGCTTAGCGTTCCCAACTTCAGTGCCGTTGTTCTGTCTCCCGATGGGCGCCACGCTGGAGCTGTGGCCCAACAACGCGGCCACGCCCAAACCAGTATTCTCCACGTTCGTTCTTACTGTCGCTGATGCTACGGATAAGGTATGATTTTAGTTGCTTAAACTTAGTTATTCGGTTTTTGAATGCGTAAACGATAATATCGATAACGAAGTTATTTTTGAAATTTTCAATCACTTACCTACAATTCTTTTTTGTAATTTAACTACATCTGTTATTCATAAAAATATTCAAACATACTCGTACTATAAAATTATTACTAATATTCTTCTAAATTTCCAAGTAAACAGTACAACACTGTAATGTTCTACGAATCATATCTGCAGTCATAGATAACCGAATTATGACTAAGGCCCCTTTCATACGTCTTTCGTATCGATATTAACGAGCGTTCTAAGGGCATTCTATTTGATTTTTTGTCACTTTATACAACTACTATCTATAAATATGTGCTGAGAATGCGATGTATGTTAAATATGTGCTTCTTCGGCGCCTTTAAAAAACGCAGTTTTTAAAGGCTCTAACAGCGTTGATAGTCATCGTACCGTATATTGTAACGTTCTACTTGTACGTTACCTATTCGTATTTATAAAGAAAATACTGCCAGTCTTTTACGGTTATGTAATAAAATGATAATTAACATCATTAACAGGTATACGGGTCAGCGGTGACGTTCTACGAGTCCTATCCGCACTCGCAGATAACGGAATGGCAAGCGGAACAGATAGGATGGCGGACGGGCGCGTCGCACACCACCCACGCACTGCACGCTAACAAGTGCGTGTGTCTACTGTCGCGGTGGCCCTTCAGTGATACCTTCGAACGATGGCTGCTTTATATATTGGTGAGTTTTATTGTCCCACTGCTGGGCTCGGGTTTCCCACAATGTGAGGGGCCATAGTCCGCCTAAGAAAGACTTCACGCAGATTTCATAACTTTATAGAATATTCTCAGGTGTGTTTTAGGTTTCCTCACGAGGGTTTTCTTACTTTAACTTGGCTTAAAAAATAACGTCTATTTATTTGTTTCATTAATTGCCTGTTTACTTTATTATTATTTTTAAACTCCTTTTATTTGCGTAGGCCTATATATATACGTATATATGTGGATTAAATAATATATATATTTTTTATTTATTTGTTCCAGGAAATGTCATGGAGCAAAGAACCGTTAAGTATACCAATAGAAAGGTATATCGTCCATTTGTTAGAAGAAGTGCCTTTTCCCGAGCCTCGGATATTGTTACAGGTACCTACTCTATTTCTATTTTTCTCCTTTAAGTTTAGAACATTGCTGGCAATCTGTTACTATCAAGATCTTTTAGAAAAAATAAAATGTAACCACACCATTTTTGCCAGGGGGTATTTCTTACCTCACTGAGTGACAGAGGGTATATAGGGTAGAAAATAGCAGATTTTTTTGTTTTTATAATCACAACTAATTTCACGCTCTAATTACAAAGCCGATCGACCTGAAAGCACACTCAACTATTTGTGATGAGCACATAGAGAGTAACATTATATTAATTTCTCCGTAGCTGTCTCCGACGAACCCTCACGACCGCGTGATCGTGACGCGGCGCGACGACCAGCCGCTGGTCCGCAGCGGCGCCGGCTTCCGCCACCTGCTGCTCAACCTGGCGCCCGACAACTGTCTGCTGCTGCTGGCGCTCGCCATCACCGAGCAGAAGATACTCATACACTCACTCAGGTAACACTATAGCTAGGCCATTACAAACGTGCAGACTACGTCATCAATCATTTTATCATATATCTCGTTCAAACTTAGAGGTATATCGGAACTCTCACTCCCACATTCCGGCGAGAGTTCCGATATACCTATAAGTATAGTATAAAATATAATAAAGTATAAGATGATTGATAACGTAGTCTGCACGTTTGTAATGGCCCAGCTATAGCGTCACTATTAGACGACCCGTATGACGTAATGGTTACCATGGTTACCGATCACCGTTCGGTGGGCCCTAGGTTCGATAGCCAGACGAAAATTTCAATGACGTATTTCTGTTTTGTTTGTTTTAGTCTGGGTCTATGTTAGTTTTTCTCTCAGACAAAAAATGTATAGATTCTGTCTTGGGTACAAAAAAACGTAATGTTAAGTTAAATAACAAATGATAACGTTTCTCGGAAATGAAGATTATTAATAGTTTGAAGCCATACATGGCTTAAAATATTTTTCAATAACTTCATATTTATTAATCATGTACTGTTATATTATTTAACAGACCGGACACTCTGACAGCAGTTTCTGAAGCGGTATCGAGTCTATTATTTCCGTTCAAGTGGCAATGTCCGTACATACCTCTGTGTCCATTAGGTAAGTTGACCCCAAATAGTTAATATAAACTGTTGTAAATAATTTTATAGCCACAATTTTCGGATAAATAACAAATCTATTATGTGAAAGTTATTTTTTTTCTTTAAATATCCTAGAAACTGGAAATATTAATATTATTCCTTTTTTATCAACTATATCTTCAAGGCAGAATTCAACGTAATTTTTGAAATTTTACATGATTACGTCACATTATAAATCCAAATTTTTTTCCAGTTCCAATATTGTCACTGATAGTAAATAACTTTCTGTTTACACAGATAGTATTTAAATTCCTACTACTTACAAAGTTAACGTAATTTATTCCCAGGTTTAGCAGAAGTACTACACGCACCGTTGCCATATTTGATCGGAGTAGATTCAAGGTTCTTTGACCTGTACGAACCGCCGCCCGACGTCACTTGTGTAGATCTAGACACCAATAATATTACTGTGAGTATCATATGCCTTTACTAGCTTGATACTAAAAACTACTACGGCTATGGCTGCTAGTTTTTACCCGACTACGCAAGGCGGCTAATGTTTGTCGATCGTATGTATGTAAGTATGTATGTCCGTTGGTCCATTTGCACGCCCTACAGCCCAAACGGTTTGGCGGATTTCAACATATGAGGTATCATTTGATTTGTCTCAATTGTAAGAGTGACAGACAATTTTTTTTCAGTCAAGTATTATGTAGTAGTGATTTCTATGTATGGTAATATACCTAACTTTGCAATGATGATGCTATATAAAACAATAATATTAATTCGTAAAATACGTTCTTCTTTGTTTATAGATATGTGAATCCCAGCGCCATATATCACTGAAGTTATTACCTAAACGACAAGCGAGGGTGCTGCGGCAGACTTTAGAACAGTTATTTGCCGAAATTAGACCTGGAATGTTGGGTAAGTTGTAACAAATAACTAATATTAGATTCTATCAATTCAAAGTAACTGGCCAATTTCGACGCCAGAACGCGTGCTGCGTCTATAGGACTAAATATTTTTATGTAAAGTAGCATGAATACTTAATACATTAATGAAATTACTATTTAATCATGATATTTGTAATTTTAGATTAAGTTAAAGTGGTTAATTTTAAATGTGTTTTTGTTTTCATTTTGCAGCGTCGCCCGTCCACCGTTCTAGTGAAAATAAATATAATGGAGAGCCCACCACGAGTTTAGATAGAGATTTTCAAAAGAGGAAAAAAGAGGTAATATTTTATAGTTGCAATATATTATCTTATGCCTATATACATAAGGTTAAGTGTATACTGAGATTGTTGATACTAACGATTTCAATAAAAATATATATACAATATATTTAAATTATAGCTATATAATAACTATAAGTAATCACGAATCATTTATTTTACAATGATATTTCGAACCATTTGCATGGGTTATGGTAGCAGTGACACTGTTTAGTGTTCGCGATGATAAATAATGTGTATATCCAATTATAATAATATAATATAATACAATAAATAACATACTAATAACATGGATATATAAATATACAAAACATACTAAACAAAGTCATATTAATTCCAGCAAGCCCTAGAATTAAAGATCCAAGAGGCGTTTCTCCGGTTCATGGCGGTGACGCTGCAGGGGTACCGCGGATACCTCATACCCATCACGAAGGCACCCACTGTGGGTACTACTGACCCGCACGCGCTGTTCCATATGGATGCCTTTCTCAGATCACGAGATAAGGTTTGTATAAATATGTATCGGTTAATATAAAATACTGTGAATGTCACGCTTAGTTACAATCTTTCTAGAAGTTTTCCAGTCAAGGTCGTTGTTAAAATTTGTTAGTTTTCAACAAATAACTCGTTTTAATAGTTCGGTATAGAAATAAAGTATGTATATAGGTAGGTACTGGGTTTATAATAATAACATTAGTTTTCACGTTAAGTTTCAATTTTTTTTCTACCGCTCAATTATACACTATCTTATATGATATTCGGTATTATACAGTATGTTAACCGTCTTGCAGTTGCAGGTCTAAGTTATATGGAATGATATTGTACTATTAATATACTTCGAATTCTAATTTCTCAGCATTTTCAGCACATATTTAGCCTAACAGTTTAACACATACACACAAACAAAAAAAAAATATAAGTATGTTTTATATATTACAGACACACCAACGTTTCTTCGCTCTAATGATGCGCACGCAGATGTTCACGCGGTTTATAGAGGAGCGATCGTTTGTGTGTGACGCGGACCAGGGGCTGACGTTCTTTGATGAGTGTATAGAGCGCGTGGCCAGCGACGGCCCACTGTTGGCCATGGACCCTGCCCACTCGTCGGAGAGAACTGTGTTCGTGTTGCCACCTGATCCGCCAGACCCCGGTGAGTGTTTGTTAGTGTAGTAAACTTGAAGTAATGCGTATAAATTGCATTTAATGTATTTCTATTTCAACTAGATATTAGAGGCGATTTTATATGGGATTCTGTTTCTGGAGTACTTTTGAAAATGTATATCTATTTCAATTAGATATTAGAGGCAATTTTATATGGGATTCTGTTTCTGGAGTGATTGTTAAAAATTACTATTACATACAATTATTTTTTTAAGATATACTTTTTTCGAACAATGCTTAGAGGTTTCTAAAGTATGCGCCGCGGTAAAAAGCAAAGAGGGTCGCCGTACTTACAGTAGACCAGTTTACACGTTTATTGTATGGGGAACTCCCTTTTTATGTTTTTTTATTTTTAGTATTTGTTATAGCGGCAACGGATAAACATAATTTATGAAAATTTCAGTTTTCTAGCTTACATTGCTTATGAGATACAGCCTGGTGGTAGACAGACAGCGGAGGCTTAGTAATAGGGTTCTGTTTTTACCTTTTAGGTACGGAACCCTAAAAATATTTGCAACTGCTCTACCTTCCTTATATGTAACATAACTTACAGAAACAACGTACACGTACGAGAAGCTAACGTTAGACCCGGCGCTGGTGGCGCGCT
>LGAG01000467.1:723199-733928 GCA_001278395.1 Lerema accius
CTTTACACTCGTCTCTATTGTTTAAAATATATTTTTTTAATTGCCCCCTCATCCCCATTTTAGTTGTTGACTTTTTCCTTTTAAATATGACTTTTTTTCTTTTTTGCATACGATAATTTAATGCTTGACGATTGCTCCTGTTAAGTGATGAAGTCGTTTTGGGTGAAGCTCAGTAACATAACAAGAGACTATTCAATATTTCCTTGAAGAGTCCCATGTTCTATTCCAAGAGGAACACCGACGAAGGCAATAAAATTTTAAATTATTATATTTTACTGAATATTACATTACTACATGATTTTTACATCACATTTTTACTATTTTTTTTATGGTAGAAATAGTAATACAAAAAAAAATTGGAAAAATACCGAATATAACATGATGTGTAAAAATTATTTAAATTAAAAAAAAATGTTTCTATGAAATAAAAATAAGGTGTGAAAAGTAAAAAACAATAATATTGAAAAAAAAGTACTCTCCGGCGGGGAATCGAACCCCGGTCTCCCGCGTGACAGGCGGGGATACTGACCACTATACTACCGAAGACTTGTTAAGTAGCATCGAATTTATGAACCTCAAGCTTCTATTGTGTAGTACAATATATTATTTACTTTAATATTTATTAAAATTAAATTACATTTTTTTTTAATTTTAAAGACACTACGATTGCAAACACTTAGTTGAATAATTTTTTTTTTCAGTGTAATGCTAGCTGTGCTGGATGGGTTGTTGAGCAACGATCTCACTGACGCGATACGCAAGTTAGCCGCGTGGCGGGAATCTACAGCCGGCGCTAATAAGCGGTACCATTCATATTACAGGTAAAAAAAAATATATAAATTCAATTTTTTTTTTAATCTACTTCCATTTCGTAAAGGTGCTTTGTTATAGAGAATGAGATTTAAAAAAATTATAATAATAATACAATTTTGATTTTGATCCTTATTAACATCTTCTCAGGGACATCCTGTTCCTCGCAATGGCAGCATTGGGCGAGCAGAACATCGACTTTGCAGCGTTCCAACGGGAGTACACACGAGCACTCGAGCAGCTCGGCACGGAGGCGCGTGCGCACGATCTACCGCCCTCCGCCACCGCCCTCTGTTGCCGGCACTACTTCAAACGACTCCGGCTCACCCCAGACTGATGAGGTTTTCATCAGTGAAGTTGTGAAGTGAAGTTAGTGCAGTGTAGTTATGTGGCTATATGACGTAAGACTTAGTGGCAGTGTGGGAAGTGGAACCGGTTGCAACTGCATTGCTACTCTGGAGATTAACTGTTGTATTCACCGATATTCTAAATTTGTCTAATGCTTCGTATTAAATTTCGTCTTGAAATTTTTTGTAACAGGCTTTAGCTGCTGCTATATTACGTATTTAATGTTATGTAAAACGATCGTTTACACAATTTGCTAGTTCAGTTTCATTTTTTTCCTTAACTTATCTTTGTATAGCCCAATAAATTATCTATATTTAAATATCACAATAAATTAATTGCAATAAAATATCAGAATCACAATGTTGATGTGAAAGCAATTTTTACCCACTTTTTTATTATGTTCTTAATTTATTTGTTTTATTGCTATGGACAAGCATGTTTCATTAACTGAAACATGTGCAAGATATATCGAAAACTATGGTTAGTTTGTATACTGATTCATTGTCTCTTATAGGGCACAGATTACTATCGAAAGGGCCTAGCTAGAGCATATTCCACTATGCTGCTCCATTATAGATCGACAAAGATTGATTAATGGTTAAGATCTCGATGTATATGCTAAATAATATTATATTTATTTAATCCTCAAAATATGTAACAATATCTCATTGAATTGGGAATATTTGTTCTTAGCAATCTTATATCTATACGAAGTTAAATAAACTAAACATTTTAAATTTTTAACTGTAAAGAGAATACACGGTCTTTGTAATGTTGACAGTTAGCTGACAGATGTCAGCTGTTAAAATTCGCACCACGTCTATCTCGTCGTGACAATGATCTATCTAATATCGTGAATACCCTTTACGGAGAAAGTGTTGTATTGTGTTTGCAATAATGAAATATTTAAATCATATATTGGCCAAACATATATTATGTTGAACTATCTTAGGCACTGATATATGATTATTTTAATGTATATTTAGTTTGTAGAGGCGAGCATATGCAGCCAGCAATAGCTTTGCAATATACAAGAGCTACAATGCCGTCCTATTTAATTTTATATGACGAAAATTATACTATTCTTTATAATCATTATGAATATCTCCCGTCCTTCTCGGGAACAATTCATCACGAACTATAAATTATATAAGTTATTCAATGTTGTCCTGTATGACTGTTCTAATGGTAGCTACGAAAATGAGCTTAAAGAGAACGTATTTGCACTTGTGTGAACAAATGTTGAGTGGCCTAAAGTTAGTAATAAATGTTATGCCCCAATCGTAGCTGTCTAGCAGTAGATTTTAGTGGCTCTGTTGAAATTTATTTCAACTCTATTTCTAGTACCCATTGTTTTTTCTTTTTAGAGAATTTTCAGATATCTATTTCAGTTACTGTGTTGTCAAATAGCCATTTGATTAGCTAAAATAAGTGATTTCGTAACACAATATACGTATGTCCCAATACGCAATATTATGAATATATTTTGCTGCATAAGAATCGCTTGGAAAAATAAAATGCTATTCTTTTTAATTTCGTGTTAGCTGCGTCACAAATATTGAAGCAGATTGACATTTACACCGGAATTTAGCGTGTGTGCAACTCATATAAATTATTATTATCAACCTTGCGGAATATATAGCACCGCTATATTAATTTGGCATATCTATTTAGTTCACTAGAATTGCGGGTGCTAACGCTAATATTGGAAAATTGACCATGAAACTCGATTTGTACATAAATAAATTGTATAGAGTTAGGTTAGGGTCATTGAACGCAAACGGCACCTGATTGTGCATGAATTATGTGATTTATAATATAATAAATATAGTGATTCGTAAACGAATACGGTTCGGTTTTAATTTAGTCACGTGTTCGAATAAAACTGTGAATGCACAATATAATGACTTGAAACATTCCAATAAATAACTTTTTAAATATATTTATTGCTTGTTGTAGTTATTACATTTGTGCATACAGGGAGTGCTGTCGTTGGTGAGAATTGTATTTGGGGTTTACCGGTTGTAGGTTGATTAACTAACCCTAAGAATCTGAATTAATATAACGAAAAGTGACTGCCAAATTTAAAAAGTATTTGATAATGTGTCAACATACTCGTGTAAACGTTAGGTACATAAATTATTTACATGTGATAATGATCATCAATTCTTTTCTTACTTCATTGTATGTGAAAACTTATAACACTCAGTTTGATATATTATTTTGACTTTGTAATGACTTGCTATACTGTAAAGGGCCTAATATTATTTATACACTTAAATGTATAAACACTTTTTGTATTTTCTTCTAAATCAAATTGAAATTTTCAAATTAAAATGCTGCGATTTCCATTGTGGCTTCTTTCAGTTTTTCTTAAAACAATACTCACATCACTTATAATTTAAATTTATAAACTTTTAATTAATATACAGTTGAACAATGTATTATTGGAAAAGTAACAATGTTTATTTTAACCTACTGGTGTTAAAGTCGTAAGTAGCAAAAATATTTATTGACTATTAATAATCAACTGTACTCTGGTAATGTTATGCTCATAAAAAACTAGTCTATTTCAATAATCTAACCCAGATGTTATTTTAGTTGCACATTTATTTAAAAGAATTAGATCCATGGATGTATTAAATACTTGTGTATTTAGTTGTGTAAAAAACAAAAACTAAATAACATTAAATACATCTTACTTAAAAAAAAACAGTTAAGATTCAATTTCAGACATTGTTAAAAAATCGTCAGCACTGAAAAAAGTTATTTCAACATGTCAATAGATTTTAATGGCTTTAAAATTACTGGAATTATTTGAATATACCAACCAGGTTATCTTTTAGCCTCAAATCATTATCTAACTTGTATATTCGCTTTTATTATATATGCAGTGTCTATAGATGTAACAATAGTGATAGCCTCTATAATTTTATTTTATCCCTAGCGCCTCAGGTGATCAGTAAAGCCATATTTTTTGTTATGTACAATGATTATAGTCATTCAGATGTATTTTTATAATGATATATTAAATACTATAATATTATTGTTTATTGCAAATGATCAAAGTTGGTTAAATGTATATCCCGCAAGATGTTAATGGAATATTAAAATATGCAATAATTAGTCAGAAATTGACACATTCACATTGAATTTCAGCCAATGAAATTTTAAATCGGTTTGAAATTAATTTTAATGTAATGGACAAGTATAATGAAATACATATAATTTTTTATAAAATAAAAAACACAAGGCTTCAACGGAGTTTGTTTTATTTGATTCTTTTATCTACATGCTTTTAATTTTTCGTCATGCCCAAGACTCTATACAAAAATCTACCATCATCATCATAGAAACAATCATTTACTTTGTATGTCGCACCTTTTTTAAAAGCTTTTCTTGGAATTCTTATTCTTTCTGGATAGTTACCACCAGTGAACAAATTATTTTCTTTCTCCTTATACTCTGTCAATTCTGTACTTTCTTTCTTTTGATTTATTTCATTGAATAATTCAATTTCTTTTACATCATCTTTCACAAATTCTGGGGGATGTACTGTAACTGTATCTAAAATAATTTTATCAGGTATGTTGACCTCTGCACCACTTTCTATTCTTTTCTTAATTCTATTTGTTAGTCCATCTAGTGTTGTTCTTTTAAAATCTTTTTTTCTTATCACTTTATCATCTTCATCACTATCACTATTTTCTTCACATTGTGTTTTTTGCTCAGACTTAGTCTCAGTTTGTTTTGCACATCTTTGTATTATCCTTGCAAATTCTCCTAGTTTCTCCTCTTGTGTCAAATCATCCTTGATAGATTTTCTATTCAATGGTGGTATGGTCCTATCAGAAAATTTCAGGAAGTGTTCTCGAAGATCTTTTGGTATAGCAAGTGTTCCTTCTTTGAGCTCTCTCCAATTCCTCATAGCTGATGCGTCATGCCGCACTATACGCTCTTCGCTAGCTGGCTTCCATGGGTATTTAAGAAGTTTCTGGAAAATATAAATTGTTTATTAATAGTTCATCAGGATTTGGGAAGTCTAATAATAGTGCAAGCACATAATGGGAGTTTGATATTAGACATTTAGATTTTACATGGAGAGTTGTTGAAAAATCTTATGTTGTATTTGTTTTATAAATACATTTAATTTAAAAAACCCACAGTGTCACAGTATTAAGTACAAAGACATATCACTCATACTATGAAGATTCCATTGACAAATGAGTTACAGTGGGTTTAAAATGTAATTTATCACCATCTCAAGCCATAACATAAGAGGAATACTTGTTGTTAAAAACCTTGAAGTAATTTAATTTACATAATTGTAACATATTTATACCTTTACTACATTTGCTGTGACAGGGAAGCTCTCGGCTATTTTTTCTGGTGTCCATTCATCTGGATATTCAGAGGCAAGGTGACGGATTTGTTCCTTCTCACTCCAAGTTAATAGATTGGGCAGATTTTCTTTGAAGTATTTATCTTTTACAATGTGATGGCGTAGCTCTTGTTTCCCTATTGTTGTTTCTTTTAAGTGCTCATTATATGCATGCCCTACCTATAAATAAAAAAAATAGTTTTCAATTTAAGTACTTTGATATTCAATGTATATCATTCGATGTTTTCACATTTAATTTGTGTTTACCAACATAACCTATAACACGTATTTCATTACCAAAGATTATCGCTTAAGTACTTACATTTAAAAAATTACTATCAGATTGTTCAATGAATTCTTCCGCATCGTTATCCTGGATTTTAAATCCATCTTCCTGAAAAGCCTGTATTCTTTTATCCAAACCGGGGTTTGGTCCAACGTATTTTTGTCGACCTCGTATATTTCTTATAATGATTTTATCACACACGTAGTAAACTCTGCGTAAATTTATGGCAAACATATTGAAGCTCCAATATTTATTAAATTTACAGTGTTATTTATTATTTTGTTATTACTTCTCAAAATCCATTATCTAGTATCCACATTACCTTTGACATCATAATCATAACAGATTTGATTGACTGCGTAACATTTGACATTGACAATTAATGTCACTATTAAATTTTATTTGATACTGTCAGTGTCAGTTTACAAAATAAAAATACGACTTTGTGAACATAGATAAACATTGCTAATTAACCGGTATTTATATTTCGTTATTAAAATAAACTAGCTGCAAGGAGCAGTCACAAATCGCAAATTCGTAATGTATGTCAATACAACACGGAAAATGGAATACATAAAGCAAAATATGTGAATACAAAAGCATGGATGGAATGGTTCGGAGTCGTTGAAATTCTGTTTCAGTAACCCACAATAAACGGTAACCTCATACCAATGTATTGACATCAACGACGCGTTGCCGTTTAAGGGAAAAGCGCTGATCTGCTCGTTATTTGGCCCCTTCAATGATATTACATCTATAAAATATTAACACAACAACACGATACAATAAATGCCTTAAAATACTGTCCTCTTTATGGAGCCGCTCTCCTAATTTGTTCCCTATGTCGGTAGTTCAGTAGGATAAAATAAAAATTGGAGATTAGAGAATTGATTTGGCCTTCTAGATGGCGAGAATCCTCGATGTTCCAAAGTGTTAACGCGACGTTAGGTAGGTAACTTAAAATGTTTTCCTTAGAAAACTCTTCTGTTGACCTGCATAATTTAAGTCCTTAAATAAATATGTACTGCTAAAATCTCCACCAATCTGCACTAGAGTATGCTTGAGACATCCTGAATTACGAGGAGAAACCGCAGCTCAATAGTGGGTCATTAATGGGTTGAGGTCAAAAAAAAGAAAATGTAAGATTTGATTGATTGATGATTTAAAAAATATTCACTGGTCAATTGCATATTTTTGGGGTCATAAGAAATATTTTATGAAATCAGAATGGCCTGTACTGGGTTGGAGGCCTGTGGCTCAATAATTATATTGGATCACGCAACAACCAGTCTAATCGAATGCTTGTGTTTTTGTGCCGACAAACTTACAAACAGTACAAACATTCAGTTTACGGTAGAGAACGACTACGCGCGCGTGCTTCTTGAATTTTAAATATAACTCCGTCGATCTCTAAGCTTCATTCAAATTAAATTAAGTGCATTAGTGAACACAAAGTCTTTGTAAGTTTAGTTTTATTTCTGCTGATGCTACCGTGCGTTGTTTTTTTTCCAGATATTATTATAATTTTATTTAATATCACAGGTATCAAAATATCTAGATAGGTACTTAGTTACTATTTTAAAATACCTATTTAATTCAGTATGTAGCTAGAGTAGCTACTAACGCCAGAAAGGTGCAAAAATCATCATACCATAGTTAAATTAATTTCAATAATAAAAATAATTTATTTATTTAATGACGTTATTATAAAATGAGTTTACGTCTCTAGATTTTTTGAAACGTGATAGAAAATTTTATGATTATCGCGTTAAAGTTCATAATGAAGATCTCTTCATTTCCAATGTAGAAAATACATGCGAAAAATCCTAGTCAATTTCATTACACTCATTTCAGTACAATGGCAGTAAAACAAAATAAAATATATCCTCTGAAATAAATCGATACAAACGTTTTTATGGTATGTCATTCTACTTACTAAAACAATAGAGAGGAAGTTGCGACGACGTGAATATAAAATTGTTTTGTTATAGTTGCTTCATGACATGCGTTTGTTACTCGCAAAAACGAGTTACTCAATGTAAGGATATCGAAATATCCTCTGTCTTGTAACCTTTTAAAAAGTGTTCTTAATTTAAAATAAAACTCGGTCAAGTCCGAATCCGACTCTCTTTTCAACAAAGACACCTTTAATTTTTTTTTTGAGTTGCAGCTTTTATGTTTTGTCTACTTTCTACGTCTCGTAACTGGCCTAAAAAATCATTTGCTTATTTTTAACAGTTTCCTTCAGAATTTCTTTATAAATCAGTTTGGTCTGGCAGAGAGAGACGACGGAACCTTTACAGGATAGTTTGGATATCCTGCAAAAGGTAGTAAAGAACGCAAAAAATAAGAAAATAAGTAACTTAACCAGAATGCCAATTAGGTGTGTTACCGACAACCGCTCGACAGTGACCATAACATTACTTTCTCCTTACGTGTCTGAGTTGACTTTATTTATTGTGAAGGTAAATAAACTGGAAAAGTGGTGTTCAACCTGTTTGAATACTCTTCAATAGTTTATTTGAAAGGCTGGACTTTAATGGCTATCACTCAGACCAAAAAATATATATCTAGGTACATACTCCGCCTATTGAACATAGAAGTGTAATCGAAAAAAAATGTAAATAAAAAATTATAACGTTTCCCAGTAGTATATTAGTCGATAAGCTGTGCTTGGTGACATTATGACAAATCATAACAAAAAGAAAAAAAATAACCTCACTTTTTTGTACTGAAGACTGAGTCTATAATATAGCTACTTTTTGGTCTAAGGGTTATCATTGTATATGAAATCATGAGAATCATAACATACTAATCCATATTTTTTTATTGAGTCTCCTATGACATAACTCCGTTATTACTCATCACTTAAGAATTCAGTTTTTAATCAGTTACGTAAAATTATAATGTAAGTGTATGTATAATTAAACAAATGATCACATCCAGACAGACCGAATTATTAAAAAAATAAATGTAAAGACATTTAAAAATACAAACTGACTCTGACATAATATTAAACTTTAGATAGAGATTGGAACGTGTTCGTGTTTGCATTTTTGGAGCTAAATATATACCTACCTCAACTTATGTGCTTTAAATACATAAAAACAAGGAAATATTTTATTCGTTTTCCTTATTGGTATTTATAAGTAAATAAATAAATATTAAATAGTCACTTAACTAATGCTAAGTATTTCCAAATTTGAATTTAAAATGTAGATGTTTTATCTGGTGCAGCAAAATTATTTCTCAATATTGTTACAGTACGTACTTTACTCACTTCTGATTTAACATCTATAATTGTCAAGCCAAAGTTACATTAAGATACATGTTTTTATATTTGACTCTATTGTAAGAACGTCATAAGTTATCATCTATGACTAGTGTTCATGCCAGTGATCAAAAACATTTTCCCAATGAAATATTGTTAAGTTTTAGTAGGTACAGGTAAGCACGTAAAAAGTTTGGTACCTGACCGCGTTTACCTTGACTCGGTTCCACACGTTGCAATACTTACAACTCCTCGAGCCCGCCAATATACCGTCAATTAATTATAACTTCTAATAATCCCTTATAACACGGCTTAACCCACGATTAAGACAAATTATTTACCTATCTAACTAGTTATTTACCTGAAAATATTTGATTTTATTGAGCGGAGATAGCAATCAAGTAGGATAAAGTGGAAAGTTGACTATCTAAAGCACCTACCTAAGGATTTTGTGTGCTTAACGCAGTTTCATGGAATTTGTTGACCGTAATCGGATATAATCGCCGCAGTATGGTATTTCTAGACTAATAAAATGTAGAATGTGAACATTTTTTCATACTTACTCACCTTTTTAAACCTTCGCTGGACTTCCACAAATTTTTTAAAACCAAAGTTAGCCAAATCGGTTCAGCCGTTCTTGAGTTTTAACGAGACTAAAGAACAGAAATTGATTTATTAGTAAGAAGTAATACAATATACATACAATAAGCATTGTTTTTTTTGGCGATGACGATGGCATGGATATTTTAACTTTAACCCTTCATCCGATTCGCACGTGAACAGTTTATAAGATGCATGATCGCGATCCTAAAATAAGTTAGGTAGATATCTACCTCTGTTTTTTCAAATTTCACTTTTTGTTAGTTGGATTTTGATCATGATAATTTGTTGCTGTATTGTAATCTTTTATTGAACGGTCAGCGGTTTAAGTGTAGTTTTTTTTCTCAGGATTATTAATGTGCTTATATTTTATTGAACGGAATACGTCTTTGTTTTTATGAAAAACCACAAAATGACGCACGCAAAGTTGTGTATCAATTAACACTTTCAATTTATTAGTTATAATCCGGAACGAAACCAGTATTATGATCTAACTGGGATGTAAAATAAAACCGCAAATTGCGAAGATACATACCATACAAAATTAAAAACATTTACGTAGGTATATTTAGGAAATCTTTTAAGGTTTGTTGAGGGTAATTTAAGTTAATGCTATTTTCGTTACTAGATAGGTAGGTACTTAATAACAATTATTCTTAACATATTAGCAACACTTATTTCAAGGAATTTAGTTATAACGATTTTTATTGTTAAAGTTGTATAAAAAATAAGCTAGCTAGCTCAAACATCAGTACCTTAAATATAATAGGTACTAAGTGCCTATAATAGTAGGTACTTTTTTATGTGTACATTTCCGTACAGGTAAATAATAATTCGTCTTCGCTTTAGAATGTTCACGGTCATGCTTAAGTTAAAAAGATAAGAACATACAAAAAACTTCAAATATTAGCTAGTACTACGGACGTTTAATTTACACTTCCTGTTTCGCAGGCTTTGTTAACCATCCACTCAAGGGAAAATATAATAAATAATATCATTAAAATACACACATCAACAAAATCTAGGGATATTA
>LGAG01000467.1:736901-782618 GCA_001278395.1 Lerema accius
CTTTTTGCATTCCAATTTAGAATTACAAAATGACTGTTTTGTTTCGTAAGCTAAATTTTAGCCAGCCTAGTGATTTGAACATCTCAGTATGGATAGACCCCTCCTACCTCTAATATTCCAAGGCTAGGTAGGTAGGTGTTACACCATTTATTAAAGATTAATACTACAAAACGTAACAAATTTATCCTTATGACTCTCTTATACACATTACCAAAATCAGAGGTCAAAAAAGACGCGTAGAAAAAATCGTCATTACAGTCACATCTCTGTGATATTAGAATTTATCCTTTCTTGCAAAAAATAGGCAGGTAGTTACTCATAGATACCTGAACACAACCTAGAGTTATTGATAGTATTGTCATGTTTCTCTGTTATGTAATTTGATTGCGATGAACTTGTAAGGTCCACTGGGACATGTGGGTTTGGTGTGTTGCCATAACTATTTATTTATTCCACTCAAGTACAAGGACTGTGTACAAGGCCATGAACAACGCAATAATTTTAATAAAGTTAAAGCCTTTGTAAATAGGGTTGCCATCACCTAAATTGCTTCCGGACAAAACCTTCGCAGACCCTTAACATTTTGGGGAAAATCTCGGCTTTTCCTTGACATTCTTAAAAAACAGTATAAAATAAATCTCTCACAAAACTTACTGTCTCCACGATTGTTTTGATGTTGTTAATCTTTTAATTTAATGGGATTCCCCACACTAAACATTCCGGATTTCCCTTGGAAGCCATTTGAAAGCCCCGCACGGACGCCGCCTACACGCTTCTTACACTAAACTGAGTCGGATTAATCCGGGGAAAACCAAACGAATCGCAGCCTAAGCTATTACAGCCTTAGGGAGAGTATTATAACCTAAATAAAACTTACCTATAACCTTTAGAGAGCTATTAGGACTAGGTCCTTATGTCCTTAACAAAGTTTGATAAGAAAACAAAACAAAACATGATAATTCTCACATTATAACATTGAGGCATGCGTTTACATTTAGTTGCATGCTCTGGTTTGCGTGTTCTTTCAACAACCAATACAGAGTTTGATAATAATTTCTCACGCGTGCAATAAATTATAATTACACAATTATGGCTTATTGAACCTTGAAAATTGCTGCTTGAGTCTAGATACGAAAGGATTGGTGGAAGAATTTACACAGACCATTGAACGTATGACGCGAAAAGTTTATACGAACCATAATAATAACGTATGCAAGACGCGTGTGTGATTATTTATATTTCCTTATTTTTATTGGTGATTCTTAGCACCTACTTGGCAAAGAAATAAAATGCATGTGTGAATGGCTTAACAATCTGTTACAAAAGACCTCACTATTTAAGTGAGAAATAAGAGAACCATAATGGTACCTTAATAGTAATTACAAAGTTTATAGGTAAAACAGCTCATAGAAAAACACATTAAATTTGAACTCTCCAAATAGGTAGGTAGTTTATCTTCTTCGCGGTCTTAACACGAGTGATTTGGTTTTTCAAATATGCAGATACTTTTATGGTCCATACTAATTTAGAAAGCATTGTTATGGAGATGCAGATTGCTCAAACTTTAAATGTTTTTAATTCTTTTGGTACTAGATAAAATTCCTAATAGCCATGAGATTAATTCGTAACATTATAAAATTGACGACTTGTTTACCAAGCATTGAAAATCAACTTTGACCCTCTATAAAACGTCTCTTACCCTCAATGATAAGATAACATAGTGTATTCCGTGGTATTATTAAAAATGTACTTCGAGATTTACTTACTTACTTACTTATTCCCTTTATATGTAGTATATTTCATTAGGCACCTATCTATTGCCTTAGTAGAAGTCTGTGGAAAAGGAAGTGGAGAAATTAAAGAGCCATGCCATCCCTTTTTGTCTGCACCAAAAAATATTGTACCTAGAATTATCTGGTGTGGCTGAGGGACTATTTCTTTTTATTACTTGTTACCAGCTTGTTACATAATAAATAAGTTATTGATTTTTTTTCCAGCACCATGCCTGACCAAGATGCAGAATTCACGACTGAACTCGTTCCAATCAAGCAATGGTTGAGTAAGCAGCCACATTTGCCGCAAGATATTGGTAAGCAATTAGCTAAGTTAATTTTAAAATGAAAAAAGACAACTTCAACCGGATTTATGGAGATTTTTACGACGATCGTGCAAAGTCTACACAAAATTGCAAAAAAAGATTTAATTCTTGATGAAGTCAGATTTATATTATTAGGTGTGCGCGATTGTAAGATATGATATATTATGATGATCCTTGAAGCAGTTCGTCTATGGTCAACCTTATACAGGATATTTTAATATAAGGTAAAATGGGGTAAGACTAACACACGGGGCAAGACTAACACTGTCTATTATCTCGATACGTAGGTATAGCTTAAATACGAAATTCTTCCAGTCTGTAAGATAGAACAAACGTAAATGTTCTCGGCTAAAGCACACACATGTCGATTCTTCAAGTGCATATCGAGATAATAGACAGTGTTAGTCTTGCCCCGGTGTTAGTCTTACCTCACCTTACCTTATATTCTATGAAAGAGTAAAATGGTAGAGCGGGTAAAAAATATTAGTATCTCGGAAAGACGCAATGAAGCGTGACAGGGTTATTTATTTTTCTTTATCCATTTTTTGAGGTTATTCTCATAATCAATGCATAAAGTTATTACATGGCTACAGTTACTTACAAGTAACCTTCAGTTGGGTTTACTGTTTGCTAAATATGTATGTAAGCAAAAGAAAGACTGCAGGGAATCTTTCTGTGTTGGTAAATAAACACTCACGACTGTTGATTTCAAAGATAAAGTGTAATTAACTTACGAACCATGGGACTGTATTCCAAGTTTCAACATAACCATTGCACCACAGTACGCGAAATATTGCGTCAAATTGAATATTCGATACGAGACCTATCGAGTTCAATGAACCAAAGAGGATCATTTTTCGCACTCTGTGTTGCAATGTTATCAAAGGTCAGCCGAGAAATATCGTTGTATCAAAGTTTATTTTGTGGTTACATCGTTGTGGTCATACCGCTTCAAAATTAAATCGTTAAGTAATAAATAATGTAGACATATCTTTATGATTTATGGGGTTAACCTCGAAAATATTGTTAATGCTCATTTAAATAATGTTACATGTTTTATTAAGAACGTTGCGACGGTTCTTGAGTTTGCAAACCAAAATCGATTTGTCTTAATCGAAAAAGAGAAATTAAATTTGATTTTCTCTAACATTTTTAATGTATGGATAACATTAGTGTCACCATAACCAAATACATTAGGTGTACGTATCACATAATAAAATAGAATACTCTTTATTGTTGTACCTTCAGCACGGAATTAACATCAGTGAAATAATAAGTTATAATTAAATACCTACAATAAGTTGCGTGAAAAAAAGGCGGTCTTTTCGCTATACGCGATCTTTTCCGACCACCTATCTACGAATATAAGCCAATCTTTTCTGTTTGTTATGGCCTCTCTACAAGATGGCCAACTAGTGTTCGACACAACCGTGGCCATCATGTTGGCCAACGAGTAGAAGGGCCATTATCATAAAGTATCCTTTCTCTCTGCTCAATGAAGTTTCTTCTCCACAGAGGATGTGTTGCTCATGCGATTCTATACAAGTTGTGGGAAGAATCTGGAGCGTATCAAGCGGACTATGGATCTGTTCTTCACCATCCGCTCCACGGCACCTGAACTCTTCCTCAAGAGAGATCCCTGGTCCGTCGAAATTAGACGCGTTTTTGAGATCACGTACGTATTTTAAACATTTTTATTTGTGTCTTTTTCGAGCGTATGTTTGCATGCTTGTCCTTGTTTGGGAAATTAAAAATTTGGACATAACGTTCGACTGCTAATAGGAAAGAGGGGGGTTGGTTTAAACACTATTTAATATTTTACTGCTTTCCCCCCCTCTCCTAGTAGCAGTTGGATTCTTCTTGTTCTTTGACTACTAGTTTTTAAAAATTGTACTTAATCAGTAAAAGCTTCCCCTTTTACCAATAATTTGTTTTCTCCGTTCCCCAGCGACATGCTACCACTCCCAAACAAAACGAAAGAGAATTACAAAGTGTTCATCTATCGCCTCAACAACCCCGACTTGGACCTGTTCAACTTTACGGATGCTGTGAAGACTTTCTTCATGTTAGCCGATACCAGGCTCACAGAAGAAGACGACATCCCTTCTGGGGAGATACCTATCTTCGATTCCGCTAACGTCTCCTTGAAGTTCATCGGAAAAGTTAACCTCTCCGTGCTGAGGAAATACATGGTGTATACACAGGTCAGTTTGTTATTGGACACTGTCAATGTTATTTTCGACTAGATTATTGGTTCCTAATCTTTTTAATATTGTTATCCCAGTGACCTATGAGGAAAAATTGATTTACTGACTGAGGAAAACTGTCTATAAATAGTTATCAAAACAAACAATACAAGTTACTTTTTTCTGTACTTTTTATTTTACGATCATAATTATTAGGTCCTTCGTTAGCCTCGTAAAACGGTGGATTTACCTCCGTCTTTTTCTAACTCCGATTTTGTTAATACCTGTTTAAAATAAGTTTATAAGTTTTAAGAATCTTTATGGTTATGGTGTAAATGGGTTAAAACTTAAAAGTCTTGTAGTCCCAAGTAAGATAAGACGAGATTTGGCTTCACCTCTACTAAATAACATACATAATAATGGAGGACTCCTAAGACCATGTTTAATAAAATATCTAGCTTATCTAACGTTGAGTTTCAAGTCTAAGAAGCTTAGTAATATTAGCGTCTTAAAAAAATACTGCGGATAAAGTCGTCTAATTGGTTTATTTCTACATCTAAGTATCATGTATACCGTGTAATATTGCAGTCAGCAATCTAATTACACACGATTATGGCAATTAAGCAACCATTTTAAAACCTTCACCTGATATAATGTCAGAAGTTTAATGTTTTGTAAAGGTCATTAATCATTACATCAACACATCAATTTGCTGCTTATGAATTAGTTGTTAGCTGTTATTATGACAGATTATTAACAAGAAATGTTTAATTCGTCTCCATTATGCCTCTAAAAATATCTTTTATGTATTTGCATCAATCGACCTTAAGAGATAAATTAAGTTGGTCAGGTTGTTACCGACTATAAGAAACTATAGATACCTATACTTCCATCGAAATGTACCGGTTTTGCCAAAGTATATAATTTGAAGCACCTAGCGATCTATAATCTTTATGAATTTATCAAGGACAAAAAGTGTAGCATAGCGTTTCTTTTTGTATATAAAAATCAAACCCAATAGCTTTTTTGTTAGTCTCAGCACAGTAGATACGTGTTTATTATTATCTGTATTATTTTATAACTAACATCCCACTTTTAATAATAATATAATAAAACTTTAATAGTTATGACTTAGTAGCTAGAACACAACATGTATTCTTGGTATTAACAAACCTATTAAATGTTTAATCAGACTGCAACTCTACATTAATTCCACGCAGAATGCTAAGTCTATTATTAACAAAAATAATAAAAATATTATCTATGCTTAGGTAATACATTATATAAGTAATGTATAATTATCCTAATTATTCTAAGATATAAAATTGTTCCTTATAACTTTTTTTAATAGCGGATATTGGCAAAATTTGCCACCTGATAATTTCGGAGGCACGTAGCGCTAATCGTACCTAAATATCAATATTTTTATTTTAACTACATATTTTTACAAAATCTTCCAACTTATACCTGATATATTACATGGACAGGCTCTATGTTACCTCATATTGTGAAAGGAGCCAAGATTCCAGCATTGGGACACAGCGTTGCGATGAAATAACGAATTAACGAATACTTTCCAATAACGGTTTTTAAACCTTGATTCTAAACTACACACGCGACTCTCTCTGGTTAAGGAGAACGTGTTCCACCTCAGTAAAAACGTGTTTGAACTCGCTTCAGAACTGGAACACGCTGTAGCAATCTTACGCACTATGTAAACGTTGCCTCTATATCGATATGCCGCATAGGAGTGATAAAAATGGGTATTTTATAAAATGACTAATAAAGGTTAAATCGAATTAAAAAAAATGGAATTGGAACATGATGTTTATGTTTCAATTCAATTGTTTATGTTAAATTATCTCCGTGCGGTGTATGTATTCTCTCTATAGGATGACTTCGAGTGATTAGAAGCGTCTTAGGGTGAATAAAGGTAATTAGGTTAAGGGTGAAATGCGGGATTCCATTGTTGTTTTCAATTCGCCTAACTTAAGATGTTAATGATTCATTCAGCCCATCTTTAAATGAAATTTGAATAAACTGAATAGATTAACTACTAAAAGTTTAAATAATATAAACAATTTTAAGTATTTCATCTTTTCACCAAGCAATTCTGAGATTTAATTAATTCCTGATAACTTATCAACTCCCCATGGAATTTGATCAAATATCTGTTTTGATCATTGACCTGCAACAAGTAGATTAGTTTTGTTTACTAGTTAACTAATATTTCGTAACGAAATGATTTATTTTAACCTTGACTCTCCGATGTACTCGGTTAAACTAATCTAACTTGACAACATTTTAGATATTAGATTATTAGATACGAAAAAAACAGGTTTGCTACTCGCCTTATACCCTTATTTGGATAATATTTTATTTTAAAATGTTTATACCTACCTAATATTACTCAATGGCCTGTTGCTATGTCGTAATTTTGGCAACCGATAGGCATGGCGTAGTTGTTACTATGTCAGACCTCAGTACAAAGGATTCTTGATTCGATTCTCAGCACAACTGAATGACAGTTCTTGACTTTACCTGTAGTGCATACCACCTAAGACACAGGATGATAGTGTGTTCACCTACTGTTATCAAAATCATCTACATGGAAATTAGGTGATTATAGCTGTATTTAAGAATATTTCAGTACTAAGAATACCTATCGACGACCACTGAAATAGTTACTTACATAATGTTAAACATAAACAAATGGTCATGACTTAAAATTTCTAATGGTTTCAGTTTAACACAAGAATAGTTTCTCAAGCGTTAGAAGCAGTTAACGGTAAAATATTACCGACTATAACTCATTTGTGTACGAAATAACGAACGGACCTTTATTGCCCAATACTAACTCCGTGAAAATTTTCATTAGGAGACGCTTAAAAACGTTTTCTTAAACATTAGTTTGTAAGTTCTTTACAATAAAATATTATGAAGATTTATTGTTTTCATTTAAAAATAACAGGTTTACGTACGTCACGCGACTAAACGGAGTCGCAGTCAGAAATGTAATAAACAAAAAAAATCTCGTCCTCACACACGTGTTCACTATAAAATACGATGTATTTCAACTTATGTTGACATTATCAAAGGTATAGTACGGAATTTAATTTGTTTTATGATAATTTTTTCAGGAGGCCATCCCAATTCGACTAAAGCAAGTGCACGTAATCAACGCTCCCTCCTACATCAGCAAGATATACGCTCTCTGCAAACCTTTTCTCAAATCTGAAGTCGCCAAATTGGTATGTTTAGTCATTACCTTCCTTTTAAAAGACATAGGTAACCTTATCATCGTAATCATTTATACAACCATGTTTCTCCTGAGTGGATTAGTAAAGGGGTTCATAGCCATACCAAATGTTGGAATTTTATAGGTTGCCGGAAAGCTTCCGACAAGACAAAACTGCTATAAGCCACCACCCATTAATAATATTTAACCAAAATTTGAATGTCTGTACAGATAAAGTTCCATGAGCCCAATTCAGACACGCTATATAAGGACGTGCCGCAAGAGTTATTGCCGACAGAGTACGGCGGCCAGGCCGGCTCTGTAGACCAGATTAAACGGTACTGGATTAAACGAATTGAGGCTAAGAGGTAAGAAGTAACAACTTGATTTTTTTTTCAGACAGACATTAATAGTATAATATTATTATATATTTCATGATATATTTTAGCAGTGAAATATTTAAATAATATATTTTTAACGTTTGCCTTACGAAAACTTCTGAGCTTGAATCCAGTATAGACCTTTTATTTTCGAAATTATCTATGAATTAGAAACTAATTCATCACAAACTTCCGCGAAGGATAACATCGTGATGAAACTTATACGAGTGGACTTACTTTGAAGTAGGCAAAGAAAGATACTCTGGACTTAATAGTTGGGTAGTTACAAGTTGTAACGATGATTAACTGAAATGGAAATAAGCCTCGCACATATTAACTATGGAAGACTAGGCGACACTTAAAAGTTAGTTTATGACCTAAACCATTACGTTTTAAGCGAGTAACATTAAAATTCTACATGCGTAAGCTCTTTTGTATGTTACGAAGCAAATTATAATAAGAATATAAGCTGGTCAGTTGCAATATAATAAGCTTAAATAGTATGCATGAGAGTCACACATAATGCACACAATTTGTATTTATGGCTCATGTGTTTGATACCTATTATTATGTATATGAGTTTTTTTTTGTTGACCAGTCATATCCGAGTAGAACAAAATACATTAACATTGTAATTAATAATAATGGATGAAATTATTTTATAGGACCTCGGTACTTAAGATAAAATCGGTAATTATGAAACAACCATAGTCAAAGATAGTAATTCAAATCATATTTGAACAACACATTTTTTTTGCCTAAAGCGTTATGTTATTATTATTTCAATGTTCAATCCCGTGGGCATGAATAATAGTTATTTTAACGAACGGGATCACAAGCCCGGCTAGCTCAGTCGGTAGAGCATGAGACTCTTAATCTCAGGGTCGTGGGTTCGAGCCCCACGTTGGGCGCTGTTTTATTATTATTTCAATTCAATATTTGTTCCCGACGGAGTCGATAATAGTTATTTTGAGGGATGGGATCACAAGCCCGGCTAGCTCAGTCGGTAGAGCATGAGACTCTTAATCTCAGGGTCGTGGGTTCGAGCCCCACGTTGGGCGCTGTTTTATTATTATTTCAACAATTCAATGTTTGGTTTACCTAATAAACTTTTTAAGTTATATTAACACTCTTACATTACGAGTAACGTTAAAGGATAAAAATATATCTTCTTGCACCAAAATCACGTAAATATAAAAAAAAACAGTAAAAGGGGAAGACAATAATTTTGTCATCTTTATGACTTTCGGGATTTCACGTTTTACATAATAAGGTCAATGTTTACTTCGAATCAAACCAAATAATTGATTATGTTCTTGTTATTTTTACAGAAATTGGTTCCTAGCAAACGACAAAAACTGGAAGGTGACCGAATCTCTCCGACCGAGTGGCTGTCAGGATGAGCGAGCAAACAATATACGAGATTTACCGGGAACTTTCCGATCCCTCGCTTTGGATTAGTGATGCTTATTATAGCCCAGCTCAAATGAAAAGATAATACTCTAGTATAATACGTTGATTCTTTCGTACACATTGTGATAGACCATTTCGTAATAAATCTAAAGTAAATATCGTTGTATTTACAATGATAAAACGATAAATGAATCAGTAAGTTATAGTAAAAATCACTCTTAAAAATGTACAGTAGCAGTAAAACGTTTTATTTTAATTTATATTTTATACTATCGTTAAAAATATTTGTTTCATTAATCATTTCATATTAAAATACGTACATAACTATGTAAGATTTTGATGTTGGCGTCTAGTTTAAAGTAAATTTTAGGAAATTAAACATAAAATATAATAAAGAGGGAATATTCTTGAGTACTCGTCCGCTCAAATCTAAATTCGTAATCATTTAACTAGTTATGTAGATATTATGTACTTATTTGTTATAATATCGCTCAAATGCTCCCTGTTGTGACTCTTCCCTAAATAAGATTATTATTATAAGAGAAGATAATGTATCATACATGTACCAAGACATAATTTCATTATTCATGTAAGCGTACAATATTAGTAATTAAAAGACCAATTGGGAAAAGAGATTAATAAGTACTTACTACATATTATTTATATCTCTGTCCGGTCATTATGTCATAGGTATAATTATGATTAAATTTTAAAACTCCCGGGCATTATGAATAATGTCAGAGTAATCACTTTGTCCGTTACAGATATAAGTCGTTTGGAAGGTCATTGTGATATTTTTTTATTGAATAATTAAGTTTTTTATAGAATATTTACATGTAAAGATACTTTTTATATGAATTTTACTCATAGACACGATTTTTTCAAATATTGATATAAATAAAATAAAAATTTTGGTATTGAAACCTTGTTTGGTTTTATTTGGTTTATTAATATTTTTCTACACAAGCTTTGTAGTAAAAAAACATTTTCACATTAACACAATAGGTACCTACCTAACTATATAATGGTTTATCTTATACTATAATGTATATATGTTGTACGTAACATTGTAATATAATTATACGTATAATAATAAATTAAAGTTATATAAAATATAGGTAAATCTTACCATAATTATCATATTTGATTCTCATACAACGAGCACTTTTATTTTACAAAATCATCAAGTTATAACGCACTTAAAAAAAACGTTTTAACCCTTTAAAAATAAACCTCAATAAAAGAAAACGTAAATAAAAATTAAAATAATAATCATTGGACATACACACGTGATCATTGTTCTACTTACACCTATACTTATAAAAATAAATGGATTCAATGATAAATTTGCTGTGCCAAATGCGTGTGTGGGTTCGACTACACTGCCCAACGCACCTCTAACTTATAAAGTTAAAAATGTATGTTAACTTTATCACTTGCTTTGATAAACAAAACATTTTAAAGAATGCCCACCTAAGAATTATCTGTGATATATTAAATGATATGTGATATTTGCCACTCAGCTATCTTGTTAGAGAGGACCTGAATATAAAAGTGGAATACTACGGTTTTTAATCTAATACACAACTCCTAAATAATCTCTTTTTAAAACTATTACTAAATATAAATGTGACTGAAATGTCAGTTTCAAATTAAATATAAGTGTCTCTTTCCAACTCTGGTGTTAAAGAGAGTCGTAAGAATAAATAAGCTACGTATTGTACTCCCAATCTTTAAAATCTATACATACAACTAAGTAAAATGTAAGTGTCTGTTTGTAATATTAAAATGACCGGTTTTTTTTAATGCATACGTATGTGAACACGTACCAAAATAACATTTTTTTTATCTGTCTGTCTATTTGATCCGGCTAATCTCTGAAACGGCTGGACCGATTTTGATGGGACTGATATAATAAGGAGTACCTTAGGCTACTTTTTTTACTTTCGTTCGGCACAGGTTTCCCAAGGCGAAGCGAGGGCGGGTCCACTAGTAGAGCAATAAAATAGATAGGTACATAAAATAATACAGGTACATATACATAAATAACTTAAGTAGGTATTAATCTATAGCTAAAGTTCTGAATGATCCGCTCATAGTGTTGTTGACGCTGCCCTTCGACTTCATTTTTAGATCAGCTCTCCACATACTATCGTTCAGGTACATTTTTCTGAAAGAAAAGTACGTACATAAGTATTAAACTATTCAATATTATTGGTCATTAACTTTCCTGTTTGTATCTTATCTATTTAATAACATAATACGGTTGACGACCACAGAAAAAGTAATGTTATACAAACAGTTAGAAGGAGCAATTTACGAATTTCCTATGAAACCCATCGTCGCCTAACTCACACATTTCCTTTGCTACGATTCGTAAAAAACAAAAATTACATTTTACTTAAATTAAACCTCACACACGAACCACACACCTCGCTGTGAATCGAACTTGAGACCCATTGACAGGCGGTTCGCTGTAACCACTACGCCATTCAGATTTATTTAGGGCAAGCGCACACGTCTGAAATTTTTCAGATTCTTAATTGATAGTGGGGAGAGTGGGGTTGAAAGAGCCAAGGATAAGTCTTTTTCTATTATGGAATGTTTGCGTCGGCACTACCTACTTACTTCTGGCTTTTCTACTCTCTTCTCCCCTACTATTAGTGTAAAATCACAATCTGAAAAATGTCGGACGTCTCCGCCAGGCTTCTAGAATTCAGAATCTGATTTCTGATGCAAAGTCGTTTGCCCTTACCCATTAACAATTCATTATTATAGTAGGCCTTAATAAGAGAACTTTTAGGTATATCGGAACTCTCGCTGGAATGTGGGAATGTGTATAGGTGTGAACGAGAGATATGATAAAATGATTGATGACGTAGTTTGCGCGTTTGTAATGGCCCAGCTATAGTAATTACCTTTCAGAAACAATCATGTCCACCCATTGTATACTCTGCTTGATCATACTGGGAGCGTCGCCGCCGTACTCCTCTGGAAGATACCTCTTGTCTATCACCTTGTGGAGACTCAATGAGTCTGAATAAAACGTTATCTAGAAAAGATTAAGGATTTAGAGCAAAATTTTGTTTGTTTCTTTATATGCATACGGTACTTTAGAATAGGCTTGCTACAACTACCAGGCTATTATTTCAATTTAGGGAGTATACAAGTATTACGTAACGCAGTTTTTGAAGATTGTTTTAAGTTGTTCTAGCGTTGTTCTGTATTGTCCCATAATATTACGTTCGAAAAAAAATATTTCTGCCAAAATTTTACGAAAAAAATTTTTGAGCTGGCACCACACTTTGAAGGTATCGCAATTTTGAAGGTCTAGCATTGTTGTTTATTGTTCCAAAATATTGTGTTCGAAAAACAATTATTTCGGCAAATTTCATGAAAAACAATTTGTACTTGGCACCATACTTTGAATGTATCACAATTTTGAAGGCAAATTCTCAATTTCTAGTAAGGAGATCGGGGTTGAAAAAGCCAGGGTAAGATTTTTATTATTATGGAAATGTTTGCTTAGGCACAAATTACCCTGGCTCTTTCTACCCCGCTCTTCTCTACTATCAGAGTATAGTCAACCCAGTCTATTTTTTCCGACGGTGACAATTTGACATTGTTAACTTTAACTTTACAGAATTCACAGCAAAAAGCATTTCCCGAATTTGTGAAAAAAACGAGGATTAATTGATTGGAAAATCCACGTACAAAATTGATTTAAAATCTTATTTATTTATGATCACATGGACATCCGAAAAAATATCATGGTTCTACTATAAATTCAAATTTGACAAATTCCGGACGTCTGCGTCAGGCTCATAGAAGAGAATAGATCTCAAAATTTGAATTCAGAATCTGATTTTCTGAAAAATTACCCGACGGACGTTTGCGCCTGCTTTTAAAAGGTAGGTCTGTTTTTATAGTTCTCGTGCCTTTAACTATCAATTAATCAACAAAGTAGACTTACTATATCGCAGATATCAGCAGGTAATGCCGGTTTGACCAGTGCGTAAAGTTTTTCGTAGTAAGATGGAGCATTGATGCCGTATATTTTTTTTACTCGAACCGGCATCCCTTCCTGAAACAAATCATTAGAATAGATTAATTAACTTAATTAATACTCTAAAACAAGCTTACTAAAGTTATGTCAAAAGACGTCTTTAAGATTACAAAAATAACATTACGCTGTAGGTACTACAGGTCAAATTGTTCTCTTATCTATTGTAAATTTAGCTATTAGTTCCTATGACGAAATAATTAACTGAAAAGTCATGTACAATAATTTTAAGATGATTATTGTCTTTACAATAATTTTATGCCGTCTCGTTCTTACTCGAAAGAAAAACTCCAATTAATTTTTTTTGATTTCACGCCATATGCGCTTATGGTATCTATACTCTAGTATCTTTAAATTGAATTGATATGATGGTATCTATTTAATTATTTATTAATTTCAAACCTAAAATTAACTTAACCTTGAACATTGTATATAATTTATTTGAACTTGATCTTATCCGAGATCATTACGAGTAAATGATCGTTAAATACGGTAATTCCGTATTTTGTATTACATTGTTAGGTACTACTGTAATAACCGGCAACAACATAACTTCCATATCCACCGGTTTTTAATTAACAAAAGAACGTTAAATTTATACGTTTTAACTGTTTTTTTAATCACTAAGCAGGTTACTTAACTATAAAAAATAAAGTATTTTTACTTTTTGTCCAAAATATATTCGAATACTTACTAATAAGAAAAGTAAGAAATCCCTAAAGTACATAATGTTTACTTTAGGAACCATCCTTAAACTAAAGCACTTCAGGTCCAGGATAACAATGTGTCCTTCAGGGAGTAAAGGATGGGTCTTTATCCAGATGTCAGCGATCATGCAGAAACTCTTCAGTAGTCCATAGAAATCAAATTTTTCTAGCGTTGGATCATCCAATTGATGGATCAAAATTTCAGCGTTGTCTGTTTCGTATGTGCTTACGCTCCTGAAAAGTAATGTAATTAATGTCAGTGTTTTTGTTTTACAATACTATTGTATATTACATTCTAGTGTAACTAGTTTTTGAAATTAAGGAGTTTATTAAAAAAAAAATTAGGTATTAAAAAAAATTACAAACAATTTTTGAAAACCATGCGTATTCATTACAAAACAAGCTGCCTTTTGATATTGGTAGTGACCTTATGTACTGATATTATGTACCCAATATTTTTTCTATTATCATAAATTTTCTTTGTTTAATAATTGTATTTCCTGAGTCTTTAAAATTTTATTTTATTCTTTTTCAATTACACTTATTTCATTCGTCGTGTGTATTTCCAAATTTTTTAATTTTGTTTTTATTTGATCCTTTTTCCATTACAACGACTACAACCACTGTTTGGAACATACTCGTAGACAAAAACAATGGTTATCTATAAAGTCGCTTCACGGGCGCTAATTTTACGTCATAAGTCCTTGCTTTGAGATCCGAAAAATTTGTTATTTGCTATAAAATTAACGGGTTCATAAGTAGGTATAACAAATTTTATGTTTTTTTTTAAAGACCTATTTTAAATGAAAATAAGATGCTAGCCACGAAGAAATAAAATAAAACTGTGGAATACGTTGTCGTGGCAACCGTTGTTGATGTCAAAAATTACATTAATTGTTCAAATTAGTTCACATTTTTTGTTATGCATTGAACCAGATGTCGCCACCATTATGTTCAAAATCATTTCAATAATTTTTTGAGCCAAAATTCGTCTGATTATATACAATTCATTTCTTCTGGCAACGCCGTTTGGATTCACCCGATTACATATTTACTTACGTAAACATACATTTTACTCATTTTATAGTAAAAAATATTAGCTAGAACTGTTTGGTAGTCTATCGTCAACCCTTTAAAGAAAGTCCGGTCTAAATTACTTGTGTTAGTGAGTTAGCACCATGGAACTTGTCTAAGAACAATCTCCGGTGGCTCACACATCCTTCACTGCAAACTTTATCTAAATCGGTTCAGTAGTTTCGGAAAAAAATGTTGACATAGGTTTTGCACAAACTCACACAACCTCTCACCCTAAACGCATATACCATCTCCGTTCCGTCGTGGGTAAAAATAACACATTAGAAACAAACCTATTTCATTTTAAAGTTCTTCTCGCATATTTTGTGCAAGTAGTTACTATCTGGATTTTAAGTATCAGGATACATCCTGGATGTAAAATTATTATAGCACATTGTGTCACAGAATTTATGAGTAATTAATATCCCAAATATGTTAGAATAAATGGACTATTGTTAGAGGTTTCTATGAATGGTTTTGATGACAAATCAGAAATGGTAACATGGACGACTCATGACGTAATACGTAATTATTGAATGTGGTATCAAAACATAATCCTGTTGTAATAATTTGATAAGTACTTTCAGTATCATGTAATTTCTGACATGTAACTACGGAAAATTACTTGCAAACTGTAACTGCTTAATTCTTTTATTACCTACTGACGATACTATTTTATTTGTCGAACGTATGACGATGAGGACTGTTACATACTAGATTTGTATTTGTGATTTTCGTAACTCTACTAAAATCAAGCATTAGGTAACTAATTAGGTAAATATACTCCCAATAACTCTTACTCCTATGTATTTGGCAAGCTCCACTTAGCTAAGAATATTCTCTTAGCGAGGTTTAAAGTTTAAATGAAACCCTAGTGCGCGGGTGGGTTCTTTTTGAGAAACGATGATTTCCAAGAGGTTTTAAAGCATTTTCAATGAAGTATAAGTGTTCTACGTAATTCAAGGAATATTCTACTTACGTGACAGAGAAACAGGTTTGTATTTTATCCGCTAACGGGTCCCGATCCGTGTATATCTCTGGCATTTGACTACGGGTAGTGCAGAAGCGATCTATGCATTTTTTAGTGCGTTCCAAGCTTCCGTAACAGCTGTGCAAGAACTTCTTTATCATGAAATCATCTGGAAGGAAATTATGGACTTTCTTTTTTTATCTGACGCTAATAAGTAGGTAATTACATAGTATGCATAATGCCTAAGTAGGTAGGTATATGTATGATCTAATGTGTGTTGGGAATAGTCTGTGTAGTGTAAATAGGTCTTCGCCATTGAAAAATGTATTATTTCTAAAGCTGATATCACCGACGGCTGCTCTGTCCATCTGAGTTTAACTTCGACTAATATTCCTCGGACATGTGTCCGGTTTTTACCGGTTTTTTACCGGACACTTTTCAAAACTTACTCACCACATTAAAATAATTAACCACTCACCCATATCTTTAGGTAGATGAGGTTCCTTGGTCAACCACTCCCGAATAGCTTTGACGTCATGGTTAACATCTTGCGGCATCTAAATTAGGTATTATAATTATACTCAGTTAATAATAATAATACACAGTTGAAACTAATCTTCTCTTATATTTAAAAATCAAATTGCTCTTCGTTAGTTTCGCTAAAACTCGAGGATTTGGCTTTGAATTATTTGTGGAAGTCTTGTGAAGTCACAGACTCTTTAAATTTAATTCAGATTTAGTTTAATTTGTTGCTTATCTATTGCTAGACTAGGATGCCCTGAGCACAAAAAGTGTGCCAGTTTAGAAAAGCTTTTTTAAAACTCTGCCAGGACGAGCTCCGTAAATTAGGAAAAATCCATGTTTTTTTATGAATATCAAAATTAGAACAATCCTTATTTGCTTATACCTCGTTTTTTCGTCGTGATATAAAAGGTAAACAATCTTGTCACAACTTTTATTTATTTCATTAATTTAAAAAAATATTTAGAAGTATACAGAAATTTATTTTAACATTAAATTATTGTTTATTCTTTAGTTTTTTTTTAATTTGTGACTGTCTTATTTTTAAATCGATAATTACAATAAATAGACAGTGCAAGATTGTTTACCTTTCATATCACGACGAAAAAAACGAGGTATAAGTAAGTATCAGTATACGTTTTAGCAATAGGACAAAAAATAGTAACAGAGTACCTTCCTCGACAATAAGATCTAGAAATGATTAGATATTTTCATTTGGCTAAAGTCCATCATTAGTATTCTTAACGACTATCTCGCATATTTACATTTACAGTAGTTGCATATACATGTAAGAACTAACTTGGCAAGAAGGTAAGTAGTTATTACAACATTAATTATTAACGAACAAAGTCGTCAAAATAATCAAATGAGTTAAGTACCTCACTTTTTAGTTATTTTACTTCTGAAAAGTAGCTTATATACGGCGAAAAAATATTCTTATTACGAAGAAGTTACAGCAAAAAATATACAAGGCAATTTATTTTTATTGTCTTTCTATTTTTCCTCCCATTGATAAATGGTTTATTTCGATGTGTAAATAAAAGTATGTAACTATTGTCAAAAAAAGATAATACAAACAGACAAAATAATGATCAGTATTTTATAGCAATAATAGTTATACAGGATGTATTAGTTATTAATGTCAGACTGTTGAAATTAATCTTTTAAACCTACATAATTGAGGAAAATAATTAGAATATATGTATTTTTACCTATGAACGATATGACATAATAACTGTAGTAAAAATGATTAGGACGCATGATTTGTAGCTGGAAACTCGAAACACTTTTCGGTTGTTGATTAAGGACATCCAAAATATAATTGAAAAATATATAAATAACCTACCTACAAAAAATATACTATGTTGCAATGTAATTAATAAATAATAAGCAATACCTACTTGGTATCACTTATAGCTACTTCAAAAAGTAATTACATGTAATGACGTCACGACTTATCTACATTAAATTATCAAGTACCTATATGTTGCCATTAAAATTATGCTCACCTTGTCGAAAAATTGTTGACAGTCAAGAACGGTGGCTGACCGAGAAATATTATAATTTCGCAACAAAATATTCGAAACAAGTAACACACAATATGAGTTGACTGAACTTTACAGAACAGCGTCGCAAACCCGACTGACACTGATTTAAAGCAATGATCAAGGATTGTAATGCTTGTAGCATGATCAAGGACAATTGCTTGCGGCTATGATACTCGACGAAGTCTTCGAAGTTCCTCGCCGTGGTTTGAAGTTGCCTGAGTACAAGGTTACTACTGTTACTACTCGCTCAACTTCGGGAGGCAGCATTCAAGATCCTCGGATGTTTCTCTAACATTGTATGTTGGTTTGATTTGCGCAAAATCTTGATCAAAATTGCCCGAGGCGAGGTAAGCAAGCCTGAAGTTATGCGATGTGACTTTTATCTTTTGCCTTGAATTAAGACAGTTATTATTTTAATTTCTGTCTTAAAAAAATTCGTAAACATTTGGGAGAAATGTTGATTTTTCCGCGACAATCTTAAAATTCTGTTTGGGCAATTATTGTGCAGATTTGTTGGTTATCTTTTTTTTTTTATCAAAGTTGTCTTGCCATAGTGCTGTCAACCGTGCGGGCCTCCCGAATTTGTCCTAGTTTGTCGGGCTTTCGAAGGAGGCGCGGTTAATAAAGCGTCCGGATAATAACTGGACAGCGTTTGTGTCTGGACATTACCACATGAAAAACAAGCAACAAATTAAAGCAATCTGAATATAATATTCAAAAATTGTGACGTAATCTATGAATGTCCGGTAAAATCCAAGATTTTGTCCAAACCGGAAATCGCAATTTTTTCAATAGAACAGCAATTTATTTCATGGTCACCATAATCTGACAAAAATATTCAGGTTTTACCCGGACACTTCTTGCAAACCATTTCTGGACGCCCTCTAGCCATCCTTGGACTAGCAGAAATCCGGGAATAACAGATAGATAGCATTTTATTTTCATTACTAGACGACGCCCGCGGCTCCGCCCGCGGAAAAGTCGATAAACAAAATATTGATTTTATCCCAAGGGAACCTATAATCGGGATAAAATGTATCCTATGTCCTATTCCTGGATGCAACCTATCTGTGTACCAAGTTTCAGCTTAATCCGTTAAACAGTTAGAGCGTGAAGGAGGGACAAACATTCAAACATCCAAACATCTTTACAAACTTTCACATTTATAATATTAGTAGGAAGTAGGATGCTTCGATTAACTTCGCGAGTAGTAAAAATACCTATCAAACGCAGTATCGAGGTCACATCACAGTTGTACAGTTACGTAGCCACACAGAGCAAAGAATGTATCTCTTACTTCTTACTTCCGTGCGTAGCCACTTTGATAATGTAGTCTGGCTACTGACATGACAACTGCATACTAAACTATACGATAGACGCCGAGCATATCAAGAAGCAAGAAACAATTGCGCATCTAAAGACTCCCATTATAGAGTTTGATGCCGATAACTTAAACAACCAATCAAGTGCAAGTCGGACTTGGACACGAAAGGTTCCGCACCATCATCTATAAAAAAATATTTGAAAAAAACAACTTAAAATTTTTTTGTAAACATTTCAGCTTTCTATACTTCGTTTTTTCTCAGTTGTCTTATTTAGTAAACAAACCCACCTTTGATAAATCGTATTGAAAATCTCGCAATTTCACTATTTGCACATTGTTCGAATAAAATATTAACAATTATGTCACTTCATTTATCACTTAAACTTCGATTTACACCAAAACTGCATTGAATTAACAAGTAAATCACACAAAAATCTCGAAACACGATAATTATTTCGATTGAACTTGCACAGATAAGTTATGGTCAGTAACAATTTGACATTTCGACGACCTTGAAAGCAGTGATTGAAGACGAAACGATTATTTATATCGAATCGAATAATTTCTTGAATGACAGATATCGATTTTTACTTAACACTTTTGAAATGAGAAAATACTTTACGCGTAAGAATATTTTATAAAGAATCATAACGAGATTCATATATTAAAGTATAGTGGATTTAATTTATTACGATTTTTGCTACAACGACTATCTGCTATTCATTCCTTTGAATTCAAACCATAATTTAGTGTAAATTACATAATGTTATTTTGCGACTGTGTATATTTGGATGTAAACAAAAGATGACAAAGCTCTCTTTGCATTTGGCGGTCTAATACCGAGCGTTATAACAAATAAGTGCAGCAATAATTTGCAACAAATTCTTAGAAATACCATGCTAATATTACAGTTGGAGTTGACCGCCAAAGATAAAGAAATATTGTTCATGTTGTTTCATTTATTTCCAAATACAAAATTTTATTATTTTTAAGTTATAGTCAATCGATAATCGAAACTTCGTAAACATGATTTATTTTATTTTGACATAATCGTTAAATTAGGTAATCGATTAATTATTCTCATCCCTATTGGTAGTGGCGTAATAATTGACATTAATCGTTTGACATTAGTCGGCCATGTTTGTTTACCACTTTGGACAAGTAAAGAAAAATAGACTTTAGCTATCACGGCTTATGAGATACGGCTGGGTAAAAGACCGACAGACAGCGAAGGCTAAGTAAAAGGGTCCCATTTTTACCTTTTAGGTACAGAATCCCAAAAAGACGATTAAAAGTGACTGTAGAGCCTTCAGAAACCAAGTACCTCGATGGCCTCTAAAAATATTTTTTATTAAAGTACTTCCATACTTAATTATTATTATTACTTGCTACTCGTAGACACAAAAAATGCTGACCTGTTGAGTCAAGCTTTACTTCGAGGTTTTAGGATACGTTCAAACTTAAGTCATTGCCATCCGCCGACTGAAGCAACGCTAAACTTTACCACCCCATTAGCAATAATACAATGGTTTCCATTCTAGAACGCCGTTCAAGGGCCAGGACCCTTTGAGGTTTGATGCCCAATGAGGCAGATATTAGAATGATGACTTTTTTCAAAGGCTGTATGTGTGTGTTCGTCCATAGCATCCAAAAACATAGAAGTCGAGTGTGTGACTATGAGTATTGTTTTTATTGTAAATTATTTAAAGCTAGGCATAATGGATACAAAAAATGTACCTATGTACCTATGCAAGATAAATAAAAAATGTAAGATAATTTTGATACAAAGAAAGAACCTTAGCTTTAGACGATTCTTTATTTTATATTACGTCAATCGCATGAATGTTATTAATGAAGGCTTATTAGTAAATAAAATGGCCAAATAGCCTTCAAATAGCTCTACATCTTCCTCATTATAAAAAATTTTTTTGTTTTTTATTAACATACCTATAATACAAGTATTTATTACAGTAATAAAGGATTTAGGTACTTCAATATACCCGACTCTCTCGCATCGTCCATTTCGCCTTGCCCCACTCCTGAGTCAATAATTGAGAAAATTGGAATAAAAAGAATGATTTTCAGATCTGTTTGGCAGCTTACCCTGAGTGGTGTTTCTAATCTGAATTACCTTTGTATTACTCTAGTGGACCCGCCCTCGCTTCGCTTCGGTGTATATTTTAGGTTAAAATAAATTACTACTGCACGTGTTGTATGTTTTTTCAACATGGCTGTATTTGGATGGTTTTTTATATCTTGGGTTCAAAAAACCGAAATTATCTTGACGGACCCCTATTTTTTCTAAAATAATATAATATATTATTTTAGCCTATGTTACTCCTAGATAACGTAGCATTCCAATGGTGAAAAAAATTTTGAAATCGGTTTAGTAGTTATTGAGCCTATTCAATACAAACAAATAAACAAAAAAATATTACCTCTTTATAATATTAGTTTAGATTTAGAAGTTTAGATTTAGATTGACAAAATTCTACAAAAATCTGTCTAGTTCTGTATTCTGAGGGAAGGCGCAAACGTTCGAAATTCGCACCAGGAATCAGATTCTGAATTCAGATTCTTCCATAAGCCAAGTAGACGTCCGGTTATTTTTCGTCCGGCATTTACATGTCCGGTAATTTGTGAAGCGAACATTTTCCATAACAGAAAACGTCTTATTCGTAGTTCTTTCAACCGTTCCCTCCTCAGCTGAAAATTCAGATTCTGAAACTTCCATATGCACGGGTTTTCAGATTTTGAATTGATACCTAGTTGACACATTCTGGACATCTGCACCAGAATCATAGAATTCAGAATTTCCTGATGCCAAGTTCGGACGTTTGCGTCCAGGTTTAAAGGAAGCTCGAGAAAAAACTATCTTTATTATTCATTATTATTAAACAGCTATAAATTGCTGTTCTTGTGGTCAAATAAACAAAATAGGTAAGTAAAGTGAAGTAAAGTAGACATTTTAAACTGGCTTTTTGGTACGCAGGTTGTTTTGGCCCATTTATTAATTTTATTTGCTTCCTAATTATTTACCTACGAATTATGTATGTACACAACGTGTAATCATTATTTAATTTCTGGTCCGTGTTAATATATGTAAATATGTTTGGCTACGTAATTTATACTTACATAAAATTTAAATTATTTTGATCAATTTATCAAGACTACTGGAATTCAATAATAACATTATTTAAGGGGTACTATATTAATTTATAAGATGCAGATTGGATGTATGTAAAATAAAACCCCAATGAATTATAATTGTTTCACCTATTAACTGACAAGTTTGAGTTGCCCCGTGTGTTAGTCTTACCCCACCTTACCTTATATGAAACTAAACTGAATTTAGTTTTTGCGCCGAAATATTCTTTATTTCCTCTATCTAGTTACAAAAATCGCTTGAAAATGTACTTAGTAACTACAAAATTAATTACTGCATTTAGGATTTCGACTTTCGAGATTTTGTTTTATTTTTACGTAGGTAAACGAGATCGGTGACGTGGATTAAAATAAAAAAGAATAATCATTATTAAAATACTCTCAACCCAGCATTTATTTTGAACCCTGTGTGATATAGGTAACATTAAAATTCCATATCAACTATAAGAACACATAAAACATACAATAATACTTCACATAAAATAATTCTTAAGCAATTATAATTAACATCAACATCACAGACTTGGTAACTCAAATAATTAGTCTATAAGAATGACGTCACAAAATAAAATAAAAAATATTAATCTATGGCTAGAGAGCGGAATGAATCTATTTCTGTTGAAGGTTCAACCTTGTGTTTTCCTTTCTTGTCCACTGCAGCTGTCCACAGGTTATTAACAAGAAGTAATTCTCTGAAAAAAAAAAAAATTTATTAATTTATTGTCTATTCAAAAATAATTTTTAATTTGTAAATTTTGATAAAGACCTCGTTTTACTGTAGATACTTTTAACGCGTGAATTATAAAACAACTTTAAGCATGTTAATATTGAAACTAGTACATGCCTGCATTATTCATAAAATTGTATCAAAAATGCAACCTTTGACGTAAGTATACATAAACTACAAAAGTTTGTTAAAACTTAAAGGTTCTATTCAAATAAACAAAAATTGTAAAAAGCTTCTAAATTGCAAAATCCCGCTTGACAACAATAAGTTTGGTATAAGGTAAGGTGGGGTAAGACTAACACACGGGGCAAGACTTACACTGTCTATTATCTCGATACGTATAGCTTAAATACGAAATTCTTCCAGTCTGTAAGATAGAACAAACGTAAATATTCTCGGCTAAAACACACACATGTCGTTTCTTCAAGTGCATATCGAGATAATAGACAGTGTTAGTCTTGCCCCGTGTGTTAGTCGTACCCCACCTTACCTTATATACGATACCTTAGTTGGGCTAAGGGTGCGTACAGATTTAATAACATGTTATATAACTTTTGTTATATAGCACGTCCACATTATCTAACATTGTTGTATCACAATGAAACATAACATTAAAATAAACACACATATCGTCCACATTCATAAAACGCGTTATTTAACTATGTTTTATAACATGTTTTGTTATATAGTCTGTACGCATCTTTATAAAAAAAAATGTGATTACCAAAAAATATTTATTTACCTATTTTTGTTTAGTTTCTCCATTACGACGTTAAATTGTTCGTCCATGGAAGGCTGCGTACCGCCAAAGTCTAGTGGCAAATCTTCTTTATCTAAATACTTGTGAAGCGTAGTTGATTTTGGTGGATGAAAATGTACCTGGAATAGTAAGTACAATAATAAGTCTTGTAATACAGGTGACAATCTAGTTTCGTATCTACTTTAGAACATTTTAGGGTTCTTCGAAAGCAGTATGGTTGGTAAAAGACTTAGATACAGTAACTATAACTTCAAAATCGCGAACGAAAAATGTTACAATACATCTCAAATTATTAAAAAAAAAGTTAAACATCAATTTCAGAATTTTCCATTCAGCTTTTTTAGCTTCGATCAACAGTCTTTTAAATCAAAAATCCGTTATTATGGAAATATAATTACCAGATCTGTTATTTCTTTCTTCAGCATAGGTTTTATGAGCCCGAACAATTTGTCGATGAATGGCGGAGCGTTTACTATGTGCACCTGCTTCAGTCTGATAGGAAGAGCGTCCTGGAATAACATACAATAAAATAATAACCAGGCCGGTAATGACTTAGATTGTCCATCGAAGACGATTGTGAAGCAAATTTGATTATAATGTATACCTCGTTTTTTTCGTCCTGATATAAAAGGTAAACAATCTTGGCACAACTTTTATTTATTTCATTAATTTAAAAAAATATTTAGAAGTACGGTATACAGAAATTATTTTTTATAGTCTTATTTTTAAATCGATAATTACAATAAAAAGACAGTGTAAGATTGTTTACCTTTTACATCACAACGAAAAAAACGAGGTATAAGTACATTGTGTCCCGCAAATATCAAGTAGGAGGTCGTTCAAGTAACATTATTTGGGAGGAGGTGGGTTCATGTAAAATGTTATGATGTGTGTTACATACGGGGAGGGAGAATCGAACGTGTTACGTAACATTGCTTTTTATTACTAAAAAATCAAGTGGAAAATAATTCTCATAAGTCGGGAAAATTGGCTAAATTATGCCATTTTCTTATTATTTCAATCAAACAATGAGCTGAGCAGATATGAGTAGGTACCTACGACATTCAGTAATAAACGTCAAGAAATAAGATAACATCACTGCATCTTTAATTACACGATTTAATTGCGCGACAGTGACCATTTACCAGAACCCTTTTCTTCGTTCGAAGGCTATTTACATAAAAAAAAAAAAATTAACAAGACGGTTTACCTGTTCGTATTTCGACAGTTTCCTCGCAACAGACACATTAAACTTCGTTAAGAACTTCAGAGATATGTCCTTAACATCCATAATGACAATATCAGCATCGCACAGTTGGTCTTCGGTGAGGAAACAGAGGTCAGTGACCAGGTAGAACAGCTTTATATCTCGAATATAGTCGTAGTTGTCAAGCCCTGGGTCGTTTAACTGCCAGATCCATAGACAACGGTTTCCTGAGATTGTAGTCCGCGCTACATTGCTGAAAAGAATGATAGGCAATACGTCAAACTAAATTAGATTAGATTCGTTGAAATTGGACTGATGTGGTCTAATTAGAGGTCGAGTAGCAATTTGTAGTCGCTGTGTATCAGATGACCTTTCTACATGGGTCATTGTGAATGAAAAGATGGCTTCAGTCGGCCAATAATATGTTTACTACATTAATATAACACGGCTTTATAGTATCACGTTATCAGTAATTTTAATAATGAAATTAACTACTGAGGATCTGTATGGCACATAGGTTTGTCATTATCATACCACTGTCAGAACTAGTTTCATAAGTTTTTATTCCCAGCATGTTTGAACAATTTTTTTTCTGTATTCGATCTGGGTGCGTTACATTGTCTGTTTGTATTTTGCTAGACATCTACGACCCAGGGAATTCTGTACAATGTACGTAAGATATTTTCTAAGAATCGTAGTTTAAATAAGTTCCCGAAAAGTTTGGGAATTCGGGGAAGAGTGTTAAGGATAAGGGCATTGGATAAATACACAACGTAGACACTCACGTAAAAACCCAATTCATAAAGACGCACGCTCTAAGTCTAGATCTTATAGTAGTAAGATTTTAACTGTTTCTTTTCAGTGTTAGCCCCCTTATTTTCTTTGAACTATCTTTTTATACACCTATGTCCGGGGGAAAACCAAGACTTGTTTACGATAGTTTTCTCTTGGAACAGCAATACTCGTAGCGCTATATTGGAAAGATAATAAATCCTTCGCGATACAAGTCGTCAAAGTTCTTTAAACTGTCCCTTGTTGACATTGTTAAAAGTAACGATGGCAGCAGTACCCAACCCAATGTCTGCGTGAACGACCTTCTCCAAGATAATAAGAAAAAGTAGGTCGCACTGTGAGTGAGGACCGATGGCAAAGCCAACATTGAGCAACTTAAGTTTGCAACAAACATTGGCAACCTTAGATGGTAATAAAAAGAAATAAGCAAGGTGTTCTAAATTCTCGTAATTTCATAGATTTAGCAGTGACCTAGTATAAGAGCTATGATAGATGAAGAAAAGCGTATTTATTTATTTAAATCTCTGTACTTAAATTACTTTATAGATACATAAAAACAGTGCTAAATAGTTTCAACGTATCAGAATTAGAACTGGACATTGACAGCTAAAATAATCATCACAGGCAAATGAACTTACGCAAGACTTAGCCATTAATTCTTGGCCTTCTAGAGCTTAATATAAGGATAGATAAGATCTAAATTAACCTACGTTATGCTCAAGGCTTTCTGCATTGGCGGTGACAGCGGATCTCTGTCGTTGATGAGGTCAGGTATGGAGCTTCTGATAGTAAAAAATAATTCGGCCGCCGTTTTCGCTTTGTCCAAGTCATAATAACAGCTGTGAGCGAAGCGGAGGAGTAATCGATCATCTGAAAAGACGAATTTGCTTGTAATGTTTAAGAAGTATTAAAGTTATAAAGAGCTATTGTTTCTTAATCTTTTAGAGTATGTTAAAGATATTACAAAGCGAGAACATTTGATGTAGGTGTAGTATGCGTTGATGTTTCGGAATCCTAGATTTCGCCTATAAGTTGTTCTCTAGGTTTTTTTAATTATGTAAATCCTTCATTTGTAAATATAGCTATTGTGTATGTCGCTTATTATTTGCACAATCCACCTGGAATCTTATCAAAGCGACACTTTAGAAGTTAATTACTCACGACTGTTAATTTTTCTTAGTACGTGTCGTTAATGCATTATTAAAAATAATATAGGTAGGTACCAAGTACCAACCAATGCTACCGACTTGGTACTAACCAATGGTACCAACCTAATAAAATTACAGTGTTATTGCGTTACAAAGCATATTATTATTTTCTAATTATAGTAGAGTGCCTGTATTTACGTCGCATAAATCTGGAATCGTAGAAATAGATATGGTTGCAATAACAGACTATAATTATTTAGCTCTCATCCGTCACGCTTTATGAGTGACTGTAGTCTGGGTAGGTACGAATCGTCACCCTACTGATAAGTTTAACTATAAAAATTGTACCTAATTGTTCCGTACTTTCGGTTATATTCTACAGTTTTTGTAGAGATGTCAATTAATTTTTTTTTTGGATTTTATGACGACGTTTTATATGATGAAGTTTTTGCTATTCTACGTTGTAAACTTTTAGAAAAAGCAATGTGAATACCATTTGTAAATAAAAAAAGGGAATTTGTTAGCGCCATTAATCATAGTTATAATTTTCCTGCTACAGAACACTCGACAAAAACTGATATGTCATACCTACTGTTTAAATAGTTTTTTATTTATCATCGAGCTTAACTTTGTCAGTAACCAAGTTAACCGCCACACACCAAAGATTAAATATTATAAAGATATTATTAACTGAGACATTGTATATTTTAATTACTTAATGGCAGTCGCATAATTCAGCTTAATTAAACCAATTAAGTACCTACATTATTTATCATACTCTATGTTATGAAGCAGGAAAAACTATACAGGATAAATGTTTATTTATTTACGTAAAGTACTTAATGTATGGACTTACATATTCATAGTTTATACTTTACTTAGTTTACTTTATCATTATCATAATGAGTTGATCCGTGATTCTGACGGAAACAGTGGTGTTGTATGGTTTTACGCTTTCATTATTAATCAGACTGGTACTGAATAGTGGGTCATTAATGGGTTGAATAGGTAGGTACGTAGGAAGAAATAAAATCTTATTCAAATTCAAAAAGCACGGTGAAGTGTGCTTTAGGCTTCCTCAGTAATGAGGAGGGTCCGGTTATACATAGGAGGAAATAAAATTTTATTCCAGCTTCTTTAGGCCTCTTCAGTACTGAGGAGAGACTAGCACTTAATACTGGGCTATTAATGGGTTAAGGTTATAGGATTAATTTCATAAGTAAACTTATCAACTGCTAGAAACAAACGACTCTATATCCATCTGTGTCTTTGAAACAACAATGGCTTCAAAGAAGAAGAATCTAAAACAAAGAGTTGTCGTGTAATAAACTAATGGTTTACCAGTTATTGGTCACGTGTTGTCAGTATTGTTCAACTCGTACAATAGGTACCTACTTCATAGGAAACAGAACTCAATGAGAACCTTAATGAAACAATGATCGTTTCTATCGCAATTGGATTGTAACTGCAGAAGGCGGTTTTGTTACGCTAGATAATTTCTATCAACTATTTTTTCAAGTAAAAACCCTTTTAGCGTCGTTGTGATTCGATCCTAAATACCTACCTACTACTTAACTAAATTAAATTATAAATGGAAATATGTGCATAAAGGTAAAATTAATTAGCTTCAATTATGTAGGTACTAAGATACTATATTCACCTTGGCCAAAAAATAAAGGTAATTATTATTTCATATTTTTAATTTTTAAACAAGATAACAGAAAGAATATTAGGTACGTTCAAAATTAATTTATTTCGTCCTTTTAATTTTTTAATCTCATTTTAATTTAGTAGTAGGTATCCTGCTTTACAATGTAAACATTTTATTACTTTGTCTAATGCTTGAAACATTAATTACTTATCTGTATTTTCATTGTAAAATCTAGAACGTGATTATTAACAGAACGTGCCTCAATTTTATTGTTTTTAATCGTTACCTACCTACGTGTGGCATGGATTACGGCATTACATAAGTACTTTTGGATCACGATTCAAATGTTAAACAACTTTTTCTTTTTTACAAGTTTATCCTTGTCCAATTCTGTCGAATACGTCGCACATACATGCTTTATTGTTTTTTTAAAACTTATTAATGACGATTACCAAAGTAGAAATTCGAAAACTACATATGAGCTAATATTGCAACCCTAGTTCCAGGTCTGTGTAAATGTGTCTGAGTCTTCATGTTTTGTCCATGGCACCCACAACACAGGTTACCTTAATATGGAGGTTTGAGGTGTATCATCGCAACCCATAACTGTCCTACTGCTGGGCTTGGGTCTCCTCTCACAGTGTAAGGGGTACAGGCCATAGTCCACCACGTTGGGGGAAGTGCGGATTGGCAGACTTCACACACCCTTGAGAACTTTAGGGAGAACTCTCAGATGTGCAGGTTTTTTCACTATGTTTTCCTTCACCGTAGCAAGTGATAATTAGTATCTAATACGCACATAGCTTTTTAAATTAGAGGTGTGTGCCGTAGGATTTAGACCTAGGAACTTCCGTTTGAAACACCAACGTTCTAACCACTAGGCTATCACTGCGCTATGATATTTTTGAGGTGTATAACGTTACTTATTTATTAGCTAGATATTAAGATAGTAACCTATGTTCTTCGGGAGATGTGGCTGACTATTGAGCCATTCCCTCATCTGCGCCACATAACTCGCCGCCTCTTCATTTTTCCCGTTCTGCATTGCACAGGTTGTTGTTGGTTGTATCTGAAACCATATTGGTACGTGTTTTCAAATGGTTGTCAAAATTGGGACCAATTGTAATTAATTTAGTTTTTAATCTCATCATGTTTGACATACCTACTGAGATAATAAAAAAATCTCATTAATCTATTTTACGTAATTTGTCTATACCTTAGAATAATAACACTATATTCTAAGAAGGTCTATACTAAGAATGTCAAACATGGTTCAATGGACATTTTTTGGAAATTTTGTTACATTACAGGTTGTTTATTATTGATATAGAGAGTCCAAAACCATTATTTTGGATTTATTGTCTATCTGTCTGTCCGTCTGTAGGTATGTTTGTCTGTTCGGGTGTAACGCGGGAACCAATGGGTGATTTTAAATGAAAATTAAATGTATGTTTATGGGATAAATGACGCGAATGATCTTTGAATAATTTTTATTTTGTACCCGACAATGGTCTACGATAACGATCTACTAGCTAATTATATTAGGGTTTAAGCAAAGAATTGCAGACCTGATTATTTTCCATTATCCTTCAAGCCAAGTTTCTTTTGACACACCGACGGATAATCAAGTGGTCATAGATTACAGAGTATTATGTAGATATATATATTACCGAAAAGTCAAAGAGATCGTATTACGTAGGTAAATCAATTTCTGCGGAGTCTAGTTTTAGTTTTGTTTAAAAAAAAAGTACCTAGTTCACACTTTTAACTTAACCACAATGGATTTAAACTCGATTAAAATAAGAGAAAAAAATAATTTTATAAACAAGCAGCTATTGAATTGAAAAATATTGTTAAACTAAAAGAATATTATTGCTACTCGTACGTAATTATGTATGTACAGCTGTGTATGTGTTTCTTATATTTATTACTCATACGCGTCAGAAGGTGGGTAATGTTTTACAAGCCTATGTATGTACATTATGTATGTAGGTACCTATGTACAGCCCAAACTGCTTCACGGATTTTATTGTATGAAGATGAAGTATCGGATTCTTCTCCATTGTGATAGTGATACAATCCCCTTACGATCAACCTCGTAAGGGATCGTTTAAGTATAACGTAACGCAATTTTTGAAGAATTTTTACCCCCCTTCGCCCCTATGTAACGCGCCGTAACGTTATTGTATAACCCCCTCCCTACGCTAAACGTTACGTAACACACAACTGACCATTTTTATCTTAAAATGTTGTCATTTTGCCGAGTTAGAGAGACAAATTAATTTTCGTAGATTTTTTGTAACAAAAAAAACAATGTTACGTAACGCGATGTTCAACACCCCCCCTCCACCCGATGTAACGCAACATAACATTTTACAAGACCCCCCTTCCCCCAAATTTGCGTTACCTACGTAATATTCGAACGGTCCCTAAGACCAACTGACTAAAGTATAGCCTATATAATTTTATATTGTTATTTTATTATAAGTAGCTACTGAGTTTAACTATGTAGTTTCACAACTTCGATCACGATTAACCAGTTTGGGTATTGCTATCGTTTATTGGCCTTGCACGACTAGTTTATGACTGCGAATAAAAATAATCATTAAAAGTCAAGCAGGTATGAAAATGATTGCCCTAATTCAAGGTCAATTTTCTGACAAAAAAGGTTAAATAATTTTTATAGGTACCTTTTCTCAGATTAAGTCTAAAGTTTAATTTGTATCTACGTTTAGTTAATAATCTTGGTGACATCAGCAATGCGCAACTTTGTAAACAACAGATCATTTGATAATACTGTAATTTCATGCTATAAGGCTAGATGTAAAGCGAAATTTTTCCATTATTTTAATGGTTCCACAGAAAAATCGACCTATTAAACTTAAATCCTTGCTATTACCATGTTCTTCTGTTCGTGACTTAGTTTACAGACCTACTAGAAAGTTCTAATTTGACACAAAAATACGTTTTTATAAAAAAAAGTAAGGATGATTTTTTTTATTCCACCAAACTATGGTATTGCTAAGTAGGTTGTACAAAAATATTATGGTTCAAATTTTTTTTAATTTACGAATTACAGGTAATTAATTATTATGAAACTACGGAACTCTACCACAAAATAGAGTTATTTGTGACTCTACATTGCGCATTTGCGCATGCCTTGACACGCACTTGGCAGTTTTTTTTTAATGTCGTGTTTACCGTAAACATTCCTCTATTGTTTTTTTGTGCTAATCATCGATACAGATAACTAATATGAACGTATCTATAGATTCGTAGCGTAGTATCAACATAATTAGTTTTATGGCGTCATAATGCCAGGACAAAAGATAAGTGGTACTTATATAAATGTTGTGACAAAAACTAAACCTAATCTATTGGCAAATTACATACCTACGCCTACTGAGTCTTATCAGTAGATACTAAGGACAAATAGTGCAAAAAGTACTGGACAAAAACATCTAGGTATAACAACGTAAAAAAATATATCCAATATTCTGAATTGACTCTTTCTAGGTATAATATATTATTGTAAAGTTAAGTTGTGTTATTCAATTATTTTTTTATTGTATTTTCCTCTGAAATATATAATGAAAATGTTTGCGCAATTAGAGACGCGAATTAGCATGAGTTACTCAATTAGTGTGCTCGAAACTTTAAAACATTCTCTTGTAAAATAGTTATTTGTGGATTAAGAAATTATACATAGAAAGAGAGAGCGATTTTAGATAGTGTTACAAGAGTCCCGAACTCTTGAATTAATACTATGGTATTCTTTTTTATTTTACATATTTGTATTTTTTTAAATAGCTTACCTTTACTACTGTTTTCGTTTCATAAATATTAATCAATAAATATTATTTTCTTTCTTTCCATTTACCCTGCACAACTAAATCGCCAGAACGAATCTCTCAGAATCTAAATTCTCAAGTTCCCATTCTCAATAATTCTATAGGCAACTGAATCTCACGTCGTCTTAATGGTAAATATTATCGTTAGATCAAGCATTTACAATTACTATCGTTGAATTTCCCACAATAAGTCTTTCGGTTTCATCTATAGCACTCTCAATACCAGTGAATCCTAATTTGAAGATGAAAGTGATGTTACTAATGCTCACTAAACTGAATTTCATCTAGGAAATTAGAAAATTTCTGGTAATAGTATCTTCAGAAAATGTCAAAATCAAGTCAAATCGTTACTTACTGCAATCGTAATAGATTTTAAAATCAACACCCTAATCGTGAGTACCAATGCGTTAAATAAACAATACCGTGCCCATTCCACTTTCAAAATATTTTGTAAACCATGTTTTAAACAACGTGACGTGACACAAAACGACGTATTGTTATTGCAATGAAACTTCCATTCGTCATTAAAAACCAATTTATCCCAAGCAAAAAGATAAAGCCGATAGGAAAATTTATCAGTGATTTTAAAAGTTATTAGCAAGATAACAGAAGACAAATAAGTATCTTTTTCGGTTACAAAACTCACCTTATCAAAATTTCTCATAAATATTTATGGAATATTAATGTATAAAAGATGACTGACTGAGTAGGCAGGTAGCCAAATCTTATAGCAGATCACGTAAAATGAATCGAGCACAATAGAACCTAGTTATTTCCTCAGCATCAATTTACGATTTATTACAAACGTTCCCTGTCCGTTATAATGAATTAAATGGATCGTCAACTCACATCGTGTCAGTGCAGCTGCACTTGTGTCGTGTTTAGTATTTTTCGAGCCACTTGTTTTCGTTTTATCAAACAGTTATCTGAAACACGTCTACAAATGACCGCGATCACTCGTTCACTGCGCTTTATTGAAGGCGTCGATTCTAAGTGCGAGGTAACCTGTCCTCTCTCTGCGTATACGCCGGAAAAATATGACAAAAATACATAAATACAACAGCTTGTGATTTGTAGACACTCATATTGCGGATGAATAGGTAAAACAAACTTAAAAATTGTTGTCTCCGCTTGCTGTAAAAGGCATATTTCCGTTATTTGTCTACTAAAATATATGTTACTAGATTATATAGTTCTGTAATCATGAACCATGTTATATTAATACTCGGAAAAACACCAAATGAGTCATCTTATGGGAGGTGATTACTCTCGTCCTTTACAGCTGTATGTCATGTGTTTATTTAGCTACTATCCGTAGCCAAAACGAACCGTTGACCCGACGTCTTATCTAGTGTGAATCAGCAAAGGGGTTAGTGGCTAACCATAGAGTAAATTTGTATTTGGTCTCAACCCATTAACGGCCCTTAGCACGGGTCCCTCCTCATAACTGGGGAGGCCTAGAGCATACTCCACCACGCTGCTCCAATGCGGATTGGCGGAGGGGTTAGTGGCCAACCCAAGTGTCGGATTTTTAATGCAACCCAATGACATCCGACATGGCTAACGATTGTCACCTAACGGTAACAAGTAACAACGGAGACTGACGGCCTAACGTGTCCTCTGAAGCACGGAAACAAGAAGGAAATTTTGCCACTAGCGGTCTCTCAATCAGCTACGGAATGCTTCTCCACTAGCGCTTATTCACCTTCGGATCGCTTCCGCAGTTGTTTAACTTCGCAGGACCGACGTAGGCCACCATGCTATAAGCCCTTCAATGGCATCAGCACTAATGACAAAAGGTATTTAATAACGTCAAATTAATTGAGGAAAAATGTGTGATAAAACCCCTAATACCTCCAAGGCTAAATTAATTTAATTGCTGTGTATTCTTATTCCTACAAACAATATGATATTTCAAATCCATCAAGCCGTTTGAGATGTAGAGCGTGCTAAAGAAATGGACATACATACATACGGTCGAAAAACATTATACTCCTTCAGGCACAGTCGGGTAAAATCTTAACCTGTGGTTAATAATACCATCAAAGATAATAAACATACTGCGTCTCTACTACTGAGTTAATAATGCACACGAAAAAAATTCACAGACCATAAAACCATGAAATCTAGGTATTAATCTTATCAACTACAATGCAAGTTTATTACCATACGAATGCCTGCTATTACCTAACTACAATAAAAAGATCACGAGTTACCTTGTGTACGTTGTTTGCTTCATCTAGCTGTAAATCCTTTATTAAGTAGGTGATTGTGTTCATTTTGAAATACCTAGTCACCACCCACACTAATAGTAGATTCGATGAAGAAAACTGATTTTATCTTGTCTTTAAAATTATAATTTCAAAACAAATAAATACAAGTTACTTTTTTCGGTATCTTTTTATTTTACGATCCTATTAATAATTAAGTCATTCGTTACCCCCGTAAAATAGCTGATTTACCCCCACCCCCTGTGGGAAGTTAGGAAACTAAGCCCTACACCCTAAGGTGTAGGTGTTGCTAACAACCCAAAAGTGCCCGAAACCTAGAAATATGCGATGCTTATAGACCTCCAGCAGATCTATTCTTTCTACTAATACCTCTAACTCTCTCCTCGTAACTGAAGATGCCTAAAACATAAACTTAATCCTGCAGCTCCTGTATGGGTTAGTGAGAACGGCTTGACTAGTCAACCCAAGTGTCGAAGTTTTTATGCCATCAATAGGCCTCCGAATATTCATAACTACTGCTTTGTGACGTTATAAACCCGGACCGACACGAAAGTAGTCAAGAAATTTTTGCCCTTAGAAGCAACCCTTCCACCCACCGACCGACCGCGCCCGCAGTTTGGAACGCGCGACGCAAACTACTACGCTACGAGCGCTAATATCTTTCTGAGTACGAATAATTGTTTTTATGTTTGGGCTCAGTGACTAGGAATTAATAAAGGTTTATTTAAATATTATTAACATCACCATGATCATTGCCTACTGTACCCATGATTGGTATTAGACCCTGGTAAATAAAATTAGGTACGTTATTTCAGCAACATATTGATACCAATATGTATTAATTCAAATACCGGTACGTAGGACAAACGTTAAAACTACGTTATCACACTGTTAACGATTGAGACCGTTAAATATAAGTGTCCTTTGAGGCACGACGAACGTTGAAATATTTTTGTATCGAACAATGTATCGTAATTATTATTGTATATTTGCAAAGTAAACGCTTCTTTTCAAGGAATTTATTGTTCTTATAATACCGGTATTATATGTTGTTAATAGGGTTACAGCTAACAACAATAGGTATTGTGTTTTACAATTATTTTTTGATCCGAAATTTCATAACCTCCTCTTGTTCCCCTTTCACGTTCGAGTTACGGCGGATGGATGACGGGGCGGTTACGGCCCGTTTTCAAGTTGATAAGTGTTCGCCATCGCTGCACTTAAATTGAACGCAATCAAATGATTAATTATCTGCGGACTGCGTGTCGTAACATTAGTGTTGCCTTTAAATAAATTTAATTTTAAGTAGTTACTTTACAAATCTTATCGTTTTGGTAAAAAAGTATGCTCATAATAAATATCTATGAAACAGTTTCAAATGTAATTAATAACTTTAAAAGAAATTAAAATTAAATTTCTTTCATGACTTCGTAAAACATTAGTCATAACACATTTATTTGTATAGCAACACTTATAGGACAAGTTTGCGCATGCGCCGAATGGCGATATTTCAGTGAATAATCTTTGAACTAATATTTTTTAACTATGAAATTTTGTTGTTACATGGTATTTATTTAGGTAAACTTTGGACTAATTATATTCTTCAAATTAAACTTGTCACTAATTCATCTATAGTTGCATGGTTTATAAAGTGTAAAGTGTACCATTGGTGGCCATTACAAACCCTAAACTTTTTATCAGGGCAAATGTCCATTTGATGTTTCGGCGACGTTGTGAAGCTAATCAAAAATTTTGTTGGGTGCTTTTACTCGTTAGTGATTTTATTTCTTTATAGTGTTGCAAAATACTTTATTCTATTGAATCCAAATCACTGCTGAAGACCAAAGCGATTCGTGCCGACAGTTAATTTTATTAGAGTTGACTTCCCACATCGCAATAGAACTGTCAGTTGTTAGGTTTTCCCATTTGTTTTTCGAATTATGTCGATAAATGCTGATTATCCATTTAATTATTTCCAGCCACAGCATGAACTGATGCCCATCGCAGTCCGTGTTAAAGTGTCACCCACATTGGTTGTTACTCTTCAATGAGCATAACATTGGCACAGCGACCTATAATCTGTCTCGGCGTTTTTCCGATTGAATCGAATCAAAGTTAACACTCTGGACTATTGCCCTAATAAAGAACAGTTATCGGTCACTTAAAGATTTTCCGTTACAATTTTTACGCTAGATTTGCTGACAAGTCGCCGCAACATTCCCGAAATCGGAATCGTGTTCGCAGTGTACGTACAACAAAAATGATTTTAAGATAAATTCTACACAGTGTACCGTGAGTTCGTAGTGTATAAAAGTGAAAAAATTGTGTAGTGTCCAGTGTGGTGAAGGCAAGTTGTGTATGAAGTGGTATGGCGTGTGTGCGCGACTGTGTGCCTTCCTGGGGGCTGTGGTGACATGGACTGCAGCTGCCCCGACTGACAGAGGGCTCCGGGAGTGATCTGCCGTGTCAGGCGTGTGCCTGCACTGAACCACTAGTATTATGAATAAGCGAGACAATAGCAAGGAGAAAGAACGTCAAAGTGACGATAAAAGGACATCCACGTAAGACTATTTTGCTACTTACTAGCCTAATACTAGTCTTAGTTCTATGTATTTACTACTAACTTTTTGGGCATTGAGTTAGTGACATTTTAAGACATTGCTATCCATACTGAAGTTTCAACATCAAACATTAATATTCTATATAGAAACATAAGCAGGAGTTATGATCATGACATTGATTTGCTTTATTACTGTCTTTAGACAGCAGATTTATCTTCAAATTGAAGGTCATTTGTATGTAATGTACTAGTATAGCAAAAACCGTTGCAATATTTATTGGGTACATTGTATAATCCAGCTTAAAGAGCACGAGCAAAACCAATACATCACCATAATGGATGTCAACAATATAATACTGAAACAATGAGGTAGGTATGTTTTTCTTCGCATTAAAATGCACACTATAATGAACTATCATAGTTAAATGAAACATTTAGGAATGTTTAGGCATGTCAACACATGTTTAACTCTCTTGCTCTCAAAATAAGGATTAAAATAGGTGTTATATCATCAGTTTAATTTTCACTATGCTCACTGAAATTGAAATTTCTATTAGATCCTTTCAAAATACCTATATTGGGTTATATGATCATTTATAGGGTAACTGTTCTTGTGTGTGGCAAAAATACAGTGTTTAAGAGTTAAATGACCCGATATAAATTTTACAGTGAGGTGAATGACATAATACATTTTTTACTAGCAATTCACACTAAACTGAATGGTGTGTGATGGATCTAAACACTTAATATGACTAATAACTTTGTTTTGACAATGGAATTACACAAAAAAGTTGCTGCTAAGATGTCACTATAATCTATCTAATTTACCATAAATTTTGTTCTATAATTATAACTTCCCTTGTATGTATCATGTATGATACAAAATCAGAGTCCATGCTGCATTTTTGTTGGTTTAATAACATTCAATTTAGACATCATGCCTTTGAGGGTATATATAGGTCTGAAATCTTAATAATAACTTAAGCAAATGTTGAAAATAATACCATGTCTGATTCATAACAAATGTGAATATAATAAAAAAAAAGAATTCGAATTGCAGCTTTCAGTAATAATATAATTTTGTGTACTAATAAATCATTATTTATCACTGGGGTTAAATGATTCATATCATTAGTATATCAAAGTTACAGTTTCCTCAAACTGATTGCAGATTCTTGCCAAAGTTGTGTGAGTATCCAAAAATAGAATAAACTATAATTTCACACCTAATTTACATATTCTTTTGTTTGAATATGCTCTTAGTAACAATGGTTGACATGATAACAAATCTACCAAAACTATATATGCACCTAAACTCTACACTAATATATTTTTTATACATACATGCTTTTAATTTATTTTGTAATCTCTCAATTTCCTTTTTCATTAATGTAGTGCATTAAATTAAATCATAACCTGATTACCTAACAGAGAATGTAAACAATTCAATAGTAATATGATTTTAATAAAATTTATATTAATTTAAAGTAGCTATTTATTAGTTGTATTATAATTTAAACCAGAACTAACAACCACTAAGCATAAATCATTCTTAAGGTTTCATCTATAAACTGTACACAGTTAGAGAGATACACTTAATTAATATACTATACTATTACACAAGAGAGTAAACAAATAAAAATACCTGCAGAGCTGCAGTCTTCTATTCTCTTAATAAGTTGGTTGCACTTTAGGATGGCCTTGCACTAATTTATTGTTAGTCAATGTATTACTGCCTCTAATGTAATTGATGTCTGTAAGAAGCAGAAGCAATTTACGTAGTTATAATTTTTCTGTTATTTTTTGCTAGCTTTTGATAAATCTTAATCATTACAACATAATTTTTTTGTAATTATCTACATACTTACTGCTTTCTATCACGTTTTTGACAGCTTCGATGTAAAAAAAAAAATTATGACAATTTTTAGAAATAGAATTAAATTTTCTGTTTCAAAAGCATCCTATAAAATCATTATAATATTATTATTATTGGCTTCAATGAATCACAACTGTAAACATCTTCTATCTCACACAATACCCTTGATAACATTTCTTATTAAAAACAGAACTTGCTTATCTTCAATACATGCCTACAATGTGATGTGTGTCCAATGCAAATATAGGTAGCTTGTTTGAATCAATGCTTTCACAATTTTGTATTGAAAAAACTATAATTTTACTCACATTACACAAATTATAAAATTGGATAGCTTTAGTTTCTACATTCAAGACACAATTTGAGTGAAGTTTTGTCATGAATCAAGGGTGCTATGATGTGTTGTTGACAAGTGATTTATTTATATTTACTAAAGTTCTGAGCTATTTATCATTTAGGATGATGAAAATGGATCTAAAAGAAGCATAAGACTAATTTATCTATGGATTACAATGCATAGAAAGTTGTGAGTATTGAAGTACTAGTTACTGAACTGGCTAGATTACATTGTTTAACCTAACTTGTGAGAACAGTGCTCCCCATTTAGCAGGCTTACTTATCTAGTTGTTATAAATATGATCAAAATACTAGTGTGTTGTGTACTATTTAACCATAGCCATTAAATAAATTGCTTGCTAGCAGTTTGGAAGGTCTTTAATTATAGTAATGTTAGAGTGATTAAAGCTAGATTCTGCTTACTGTTATACCTTTGGGAATATAATTTGCTAATGAAGTTCAAATTTAATATAACCCATGTACTGTCTTAAGACTTTTAACTTGAATTTTAATCATTTATTTTGTAAATAATTTCTGCGTTAGGATATACAGTAATTAATACTAACTTTAAATTGTTGTGACTTTTGACAGTTGCTAGGCAACTAACTTAACAATAACATGATGCTTAGATAGATTACTGAAAACCATCTTTAACATTCCACTGCCTTCTTTTAAAAAAATATTTTGTTACATTATTTTTGATGCAACTTTATTATTTTGGTTATCTGTATTAAATTATTGTACAAGTGGGGCATATAATTGTTATGTTCCAAGCTTCTGGTGTCTGTAAGTGCATAGGAACTTTCACTTTTAAACTCAATGCCAATAACGGTTGGTATGATTCACTGCCAGTGTTCATTCAAATATGGCAGGGTACACTTTGTTCTTACATAAAAAGACATATTTCCGTAATTACTACTTTGTTAATCAAATGCACAATTAGTAATGTTTCAAATTAGAATGTTATGTACATTAACTTCATGAGAACAGTTAATTGCTAATTGTACTGAGAAATTGCTTGTTTTTTTAGTTATTTTTTTTGTTTTGATTATAAATATATTATAATGAAGGAAATAGTTGTTAATATACACTACTTATAGCAAATGAAATGTGCGTCAAATACTTTGATCTTCTCAGTATACTATCTGCTTAGTTTTTTGTTGGTAAATTGATAGGCATAGTAATTTCCAACATTTTATTTTTCAACATAATTAAGTATATTATTTCAACAAATGAAATTAATGTAAAATAATGAATTAAGATTTGTTTATTTTTAGGAATTATTAAATTTTCGTTTATAATTTACAAAAATTCATTCTTAGTGCTACCCTATACTTCATACTCCTGTACCAACTTTTCAGTTCAAAATTTTTATCAAGTACAATACATAATGTCTGGTATATTACATTACTTTTTTTTTCCTATGATATTTTTTTATTTCAATCACATATTTTTTTTAAATTGTTTGATGCCTACCACCCAATTGTATATAAGTTACATAGATTTATTCCGAATTAATTGCAGATAAAGTTAGTTTTTGTATCTACTTAATTTAAGTACGCCCAAATAATTAAAAAATACACTAAGAAAAGTCTAAAATAGTGTAATTGTAACTTGTTACTAGGTTGTGATAAAAGTGAAATAGGCAGGACATAGATTGGTACATATAACTTCTCTTAATTTAAATTTATCTATAGTTAATTACTTCATGCATTTTATCATAGTACATACATTGTAGTAGTTAATAATATCTTAAAAATATAAACACCTTTTCTATGACAAATAAAGTAGATGGTTATAAGTACTAGGTAATTTGTTGTTTTCATAATGAGCTTGGATCCTAACAAGTTACAATTGATTTCTTAATTAATGCCGCATGGATTGGGTCGACTTAGTACAATGACAAACTGGGCGTGTTTGAGACGGTTGGAGACGCTCGTTTTTGATTACATTGCGATAACAATGATTAAGCGCCTTTAATTCATTGGTTGTTGAATTAATATAAGTTTATACACAACTCCATTCCTGTATTAGTTACTGCGTGAATATGACGAGGGGATACGCTTTGCAATTTGACATGGTTAAAGGATAAATGGAAAAAGTCAGTCATAAGTTGTCAAATGAAAGGCCCCTATGACTATGACACATTTTTGACGTTGACATTGACATCTTCCAGTCTGGTATATTGAATGAGTCTATACTATAATCTATTGTTTCAAACAATTTGTTTGACATTATTATATTTTATGATTGAATTTGAACAACAGAGAGGTTTCTTTAGTTATAATTATGAGGTCATGTCTGTCATTCCTTGTTCATGACAAGGGATTTCCAATAATGTTTGGTATACACGCCTGAAATAAGTCTAACAAGTAAACATACTGTCGCCAAAGCCGCATCTGTTGCACGATATTTCGTGTAAAGTCGGTCGCGTTTTCGATTCAAATTAACCTTCCATACTTTTAATAAGACGTCGCATTAACGATGTGTTGATTGATATTGTTATGGTTGAGATTTACGTGATTTATAGGTAACAAAGTATTTTACTTGTAGAATTTTGAAAACCATTTTTTATGGCATACCTGTGGCATACCCACTTCTTATGGCATCTCCACTTCGTGGCATACCACTTGTATAGTTGTATGTTTTTTTAAGATTCAGTATGTTTCTAAATTACATTTACTGTAGACATATTTGCTGTCCTTTTTTCTCCCGTAGTGTTACACGAGTAAGCGACGTGTAGTCCGTTAGTTATTGCCCTAAGCCTAACATAACACTAATTAGCACAAGTAAGACATCAGTAATAAATAGTGCCTGTCTCGGAAAGGCGTGTCGGCCGCTTGTACACTTATTAAAAAAAAACATGTAAAAGTTTTCTTTAAAACAAAGTGTCTATGCTAATGGAAGGCAGTTAAGTTTCTTAACTATCAAAACCTTGATTAATAATATATTTTTTTCTTTTAATAATATATACCTAAATGGTAAAGTTAGTTAACAGTAAAAGTCATTCGGTTAATCTCAAGTTCTCATGATTAGTCATGACGATTTTACGATTGCTTCGGTAATTTTAAGTGTTCATTATTTCTATTGCATTATGCTTACATTTACTTATTAATGTATGTAAATAATGCCTTTGTTTTTATGTAAGTACATATGTTATAAGCATGTAGGATAAAAGATTAATAATATGTAAATGTTTATTATTAAGTACATACTAATGGAGCAGTGATTAATTTTACATACAATTTTATACATGTAAGACATTAATTTTGTGTACTAATATAGGTTCTTATTATACATTCATCCACTATACAATATTTTTTAAAACCTGGATTTAATTGTAAACACACAGACGTACGCTATTGTATAGGTAAATAATTAACAACAACAAATCTAGTCACTACAACATTATTGGAAAACAAGACGTCATAAACTGGACTTTATGACGCATTGCTAATTTCCATTAATAGGAGACCGGTTGGCGATGCGTGCGGTTTTGTTGCGGAAAAATGTGAGAGCAACTATCGCCGGCAATTTAGGGTTAATGATACTCAGAGTTTTCTGATGTATTGTTATTTTATATGTTGTATTTATCATCGTAAAATCTTTTGATTGTATTGTATTCTTTGATAAGTGATAATATCGTATACCGTTTTGTTATTCATATCTATTTCTGTCAGTCAGATAGTCTTATCGTATACGAATTCTATATCGCTTCGTGAAAAGAGCGAAGCGATTAAACTATTAATAATAATCATTTTTTGCTTCCAAAGAACACACGGGAAGTTGGTAATAAATAAATGATATTCACTCGTTCCGGATGGTCTTTATTCAGTAAGAATTTTGTATTCGATAACTTTATCATTATAAGATACGTTATTTAAGTACAATTGCTTACTAATAAAAGTATCTGTATCAATAATCAACATTTTGATCTTTAGATATAGGTACCTAATTTATTATAGGTACAACTTTGGTATTGTTTCTACTGTGCCTAGTTTATTGAAGGCTCTCGCAAATTTTCGATTTTCTTTTGTTTACGTTTGAGTTAGAAAATTACTGCGTCATAAATGAACGCACGTATTCCGGTGTTAAGTAAAGCTTGTTTGACATTGTTGCAGCGCGACCGGGGCGGTGGGAGGGCGGGGTGTTGGAGTCAGCAACGCGATGCACACGTCGCGGCAATCCGTCACCTCGTCCTCGGGCGTCCTTATGGTAGGACCCAACTTCCGAGTCGGCAAGAAGATAGGATGCGGCAACTTCGGGGAACTCAGGCTCGGTGAGACACATGCTTTATGTTTGTTGGTAGACTACTGTAGCATACAATATGCACTTTACGTTTGCATTAAAAATAAACGCATATGCCATCTCCGTTCCGTCGTGGAAAGTGATAAAATGCGGCAACTTCGAGTTAAAAATGGATAGGCTTGGTGAGACACATGCTTTATGTTTGTTGGTAGACTACTGTAAACCTCGTTTTTTTCGTCGTGATATAAAAGGTAAACAATCTTGGCACAACTTTTATTTATTTCATTAATTAAAAAAAATATTTAGAAGTATACAGAAATTTATTTTACCATTAAATTATTGTTTATTCTTTAGTTTTTTTTTTAAATTTATGTCTGTCTTATTTTTAAATCGATAATTACAACAAAAAGACAGTGTAAGATTGTTTACCTTTTATATCACGACGAAAAAAACGAGGTATAGAGTCTATACTATAGACTACTCTAGCATACAATATGCACCTTACGTTTAAAGGATGCGGCGACTTCGGGTTAAAAATGGATAGGCTTGGTGAGACACTTATGTTTGTTGGTAGAGTCCTACTGTAGAATACAATATGTAACTTACGTTTGCGTTAAAAAATTTTGACTCGCGTGTCGCGGGTGCTTTTGACACGCAATTATAACATTAGTGTCTGAGAACAGAGATTTGTGTGTTAGAAATTTGTTTGTCCTACCCGAGGTTAGTCTTCGAAACTTTGAATTTAACCCTTGTTCTGTAGTATCTGTCGAAAATACCTATACTTTCAAACCAGACATTTTTATCAACACTCGAGATTTCGAGATTACCAATACCGGAGCAATTGACTGTCATTATCTGTGCCGGGTCAACCGGTGACAGTAGTCGATACAACTGTTTTGCTATCTGTAATTTTAACTGGACAAACCGATCGAGACAGATGAAACTAAACTGGATTTTTGGATTTAGCCATTAAAAATTTTGCCAGCTGAGAATCGAATCCAGTACCTTTACAACGTCAGTTCGGTATGGTAATCATTGGGCCATACGAATTGTTAGTCGTCATAAAAAATATTATACTAGTAGAGCGTACAATTTACCCTTTAATAAATCGATCGACCCTCTAAAAGTCACTTCAGCAAGGTTAGTGCCATTACCACAGCCTTGGCATTCCTTAGATAAGATGTTGTGGTTTTAGATTGTTAGGCTAAATAATTCAGATTTTAAGGTTTACTAAAAGTAATTTTGACTTCACGACGATAATAGTACGTGTATGAAATGCGAGTATGTACTCCAAAAAGTATTGTTCCATCCAAAAAATATATTGGATGCAAATTTAAACATTTTGATGTAAAACTTTACGAGCCTATGAGTTAATTTGCTTATCATACAACTTTACGCTGAAATATCTAAAAGATTACAAATCAGCATAAATTTTCCTTGAATGTAAAGTATAGTGTCCGACCGAAAGTAGTTTTACGACCGAAACCGAAACCGAAAACGAATTTCGGCAACGGTCTCAGTTTCGGCCGAAACCGAAACCGAAACCGAAACTTCCTTACAAGGATCATATTTTGAGGGAAAAATACAAAAACCGGCCAAGTGCGAGTCGGATTCGCGCATGAAGGGTTCCGTGTCATCATTTA
>LGAG01000467.1:783620-799108 GCA_001278395.1 Lerema accius
ATGCTTTAATGTTTACCTTCTAAAGTTCTAATAAAATCCAGGAAAGACTATTAAAAGTAAGGCACGAAGCACGGAACTCTTTAAGAAAATTTGACACTATCAGTCATCCATCGAAGACCCAACAACGTCCGTGTTGTTAACTGGTTGTTTAACTTGAGTAACTTAATAGATGGAGGACTATTAAAACTTTCATGCTATCTGCGTTCGGTTGCATTATGCAACTGCTAAATGAATTGCAATGATTTTTATGTGTAAGGTTAACAAAACAAAAACACTGCGCGAACGGGAAAAACTTTTAATTATTTAATATTATTCATAAACCTCACGGAGGAAGTTATTAACGTTAATATAAATTTGAAAGAATTAAATTTTAATGCCGTCGTAATAATGATCATATCCGCATAATAACGACCTTGGACCTTGTGCAATACTCGTAGTGACCATGCTGGTTGGCTGAATCGTCTCAGATTTGATGTCCGGAAGTAGACATTATATAAATGATAAACTTTTGTTCTCTGGTATTGGTTTATGTTTGACCACAATGACGATAATCCTATTACGAGGACTTAAGTTGTGTAATAGCGATGATAATATCGAACGAGTCTGTAGTTTACGGTTTGATTTAATAAGTTATGATCGAGTTTCCGCAATGTAAAAAGTCATCTAGTTAATTGTAAATATTTATCTAAGAAAGCGAAGCTGCAAATTATAACAAACCAGAAAATCCAACACGGATTATTACAACAATAATATTCGTATTGACATGTAACTCGTAACTGTGATGGACATATCTTTTAAAACTACACTCAAACGTACGAGATAGAATGGTCGTCTTCGTAACAGGTAAAAGTGGACGCGCTAACAAAGACCTTTCCATAATAATGGAAGACTTATGACTCATTCTTTGGCTGTCAGTTGAATTTCGCTGAAGCGGCGATGAGGCTTAGGTATTGGAGGCCTTCGAATGTGTCTAAAAATAGTAGTAACTATTTTGTATGTAGATATAGTATACGAAATGAATTGGTAAAGATATGGTTGTTAGAATAAATAATATTGTCGTAGATGGACTACTATTATGCGAAGATTTATTGTCTTTATGATAAATGAAAGTAATTGTAAATTGTAAAGCCAATTATGCGGTCTTTGAAATATTTTTGAGATTCTTCTGACAACTTTGTTACCGATAATGATAAAACGTCATTATTAAATAATTAATGAATATTATTATTATCTTTATTATTCTAAGTTTGTCATACACACTCTCGGGCTGCACTGCAGGGGATGGTGGCATTGCAAACTCGTTAGCTGCTTTTATTACACATCAATGCACATAAGTCGGTTAAAAATAACTTCAAAACATTCCTTATCTGTGATGGTATCACGCGAAAACGAATTAATAGATTGACATAAAATAAATTGATACTTTACATACACCTAACTAATACTTGTTATAAGTTACCTATGAGTCAACATTTTCAGTGCCTTATACCTGAATATGAAAATTAAAGGCAGATGCCAAGGCCTATATCAGATAGCAACACACTTATTAGTCGTCCACATCATAAGAGAAACATAATATCTGTCACCTACATATTACGTATGCTTATTGTCCTTGCATTGCAATTAAATATAATTAAAAACAAACAATCTATCGTCTTTATAATGATTAGGATGGGAAGTAAGGTCACCTGACAAATCGTAAACCTTGTTACCTGTGCGATAAGGTTTCGTATTGTGTGCTAATACGAGCTTGTATGGCTGCATGTGGATTTCAATTGGATTCTCATCCACGTCACTGGAAATGACATTACTGAGGACACGTGCGTGCGATAACCGCGCGCTTGTGTTCTATGATTTCATCCCCGAAATTTAATTACAGTAATCTAAGAAACCAAAATAAACTATGACCAATAAGTATCGAATACGTTATTGCTTCGAATGCTGAGTCATCGTATTGTGATTGTTTTGATTGCCGAAAATATGATTAGTTTAGCCGGATATTGCTCAATATTGTTCATGTTCTGATTATGTTATTGTAACTTAGGTATCTATTGTTTTTATTAACTTTGTCGAACGGTAGAACTAGGAGTTATGAACTAATTTCTAGGATGTGCATCTGTTTCTTCTATTGGATGCAATCATGCAGTTAGAGTTATTATTCTGTGATCTGTAATCAACAATAAACCGTTCCTTATTAGCTCTAGCGGGGTCCCTACTCCCTTCAGGATAGCACATGAGGCATTAAGTTATACTCTTGTATCGGAGGGATGCCCATTCTACAGTTACCTTTAAGGGTAATAAAAACCCTGAATTACTCGACCGCTCTTCGTAGTAAAGTGGGCTCCCTTACTGGGCTCTAATAATGATCAAACAGCAACTCAATTCTGACAAAACCTGATACTATTTGTTTATATACGTCTTATATTTTAAGTTTAGCTCTTCAACACAAGTAATTCCTATACAACATGGCTCGTCGAACACGGAAAATAGCGAGAAATTATCCATTCGTCCAGGGACGCGTTTTCATTCGATTATACCGCGCACGTGCGGATTGTCAAAAGAGCGTTTGAGATACACGAAGTGAGTCGAGAACCTTTAGATTATCGGCCAAAAGCGTGTCCCACATGCGACCATTCGGCAATTCGCACCCGTCTCTCTGCGTCACGTCGAGTTACTATGTCAGTTTATGGCACACGCATGAATCTTGTAGATGCCTGCGTACTTTACGAGTCTATGTCAAATGTCAATATCTAAATATCCTCACTGCGAGGAGCCAATTATTCCTATATCTCGCTATTGAAGTCTACATAGAAATATATTATCATATCCCTTTGTTTACTGGACTAGGTTTTGTCAGGTTTTAGATTAAAAACACAGTTATTTTAACCAACTGTGGTTGGTAGACTTCGCACATCTTTAAAAACATTTTTAAAATCTCACAAATGTACAGGATCCCTCTCAGATTTGCAAAATGCAACTCGGGTCTGCCATGTGGGTGACCTATATTCAAACAACTAGGCTAACACTGCTATACAAACAGCAAACACGAATGTATATCTTTTGAACTTAATACCACTAGGGCACGTTGATGGCTTTACCTTATGCTCCCATTGTATACATAGGTATACATGATATGAGGGCCCCCAAGTCAATATCCTTTCGCTCGCATCGTTACGCTTTTAGATTAGTACGACCATTGTATTTCAGAGTCGAATCAAGTCTGTAATACTCGTCTTCTTTAAACAGAATTAGTAAACTATTTAACGATGTAAAGCCTTCACTTATGATGGTTCACAGGTGACTATGGATTTGTCTAATGGCTATATCCTTACTTTTAGGGGGTATGACAAAAACTTTTGAACGGAGGTATCTAAAAATGCTAACGTAATACTTAATTGAAGTATCACAATAAAAAAAAACTACAGTAAAATTTGCATTTATATTATTATGTTAAAATGCCTACCCTGGCCGGAAATTAAACCGCAGCAAAATAGTAGCAATATTAATTGGACTTCAAGGTCAAGGTGGTGGATAAATTTCATCGACCTCAATCGCCGCCAAACATCACATGAATGATAGCATACTTCCATATCAAAACAACACATTGTATGAGAAATAAACTAGTGCTTGTATGTAGGGTTTAGTCTTTAGCAGAACAGACTACTCTATTGCGGATTTATGCAGTATCCGTTGTAGGTTGTAGGCGTTGTAGCAACTGTTATGTCATGGTGGAATTCGGTTCACGTGTCAGTCGCATTGATTTTCCTTTGTGTTCTCAGAGGTTTTGCAGTGTTTGAAACTAATGGTGTTTCAGTCAATAGGGTGTGAAAGCACCCAACGTATTCCGCATTGACCGACTGACCGACTTTAACGAGTTGTACTCTTAACACCGGCTGTTCTTAATATCTACTGTTCACTTTTTCATTTGTGCAATAACATCCGGAGCAGTAACTAGAAATTTCACGTGCATGCTTTGCAGTCTTCGTTTTGTATTTCCTTTGAAGTCTGCCCTGGACAAATTACAATCGTTTGATGCAATGTCGATCTAACCCTGTGTGTAGTCTGCGTAATTGTTAATTCTTATACTTGATTAAAGCACCATACAATATTTTCACATAGGTGTTTGTTAAAAGTGATTGAAATATTCGGTCAGTAGTTTTTTTCGGCAGGTATGCCACGGTCCTACATACCACAGGATGCTATAATTTTGCCGCAGTATTTAAATTTAATGGTAACGTCACCGTAATCTATAACTTTCTCATTGCTAGACTTTCTTTTCACCAAAATTCAAACACCATTGAGAGCATTATGTAGGACGATGATGATTCTCTTAAACTAGTCACCTTTTATTTGTAATGGAAACTTTGGTAACTGAAACATTCAAGCTTTATTCTGTACTCAATTCGAAATTCTGAAACCCGTAGAGTTACAACGATTAAAGTACTGTATAATACATTTGTGGGCCAGTACTACATAGATCATACAATAGACGAAGGATCGCATTTGTAAGATTACATGTACGATAGAGCTATTTAAGCCTTCCTACACATCAGACGGATTGCGACCACTTTGACGTCCTTTCCTCAGTTTATGTTAAGCGCATCAGCACGCACACAGATCTAACCTTGCAGTGATTCAAAGGCCGATTATAGGGCTTGTACAATGTACATCCTTCCTTATATTCCGCAACTGTTTTAGATGCTAATAAAAGGATAATTTACGCCTTCGCGAGGACGAAGCGTACTTCCGAGGCTATTTGTAATTGAGTACCAAATTGAAGTAACTAAACTATTTGAGCAATGTTTATTTTTGTAGCAGTCGATAGTAATGTTGGGTAGCGTGACACATTTCGTGTGAATTTTTTATTGTTGAGCCACGGAATGAGGTTAGCAATTACTATGACGTCGGATTATCAGAAATGTTGTTATTACATTTAATATGTTTACAACAATATATGCATATAAATAATTAATCTTACTCTCAATAGTATCAGTACCTCTAAATTATAAAGATCATAATTATTTGTGTATTCATCCTAGAATTTATTCTGTAAATTCTCAATAATTTATTCCAGCATTTATCGTACAATCTTATGTCTAATGCTTACTATTTATTTGACGTTATGTTTACTTATATACCACAAACATAACTTACGTAGATCCTAAATATCTACATTGTTTTAAATTAGCAAACATTGACAAGTATTTTAAGTTGTTACCTTTAAATCATCTACAATGAAATGCTGCAAGTTGCAAGGCAATCCATGCAAAACCTATTGATAAAGTATGCGACCGGACCAGTAATAACTCCAATGCTCTCGGAAAAGCCCACATTCCTAACCGACCGTCTACAGTACGATAGCTATCTATCTATCTACCTTTCTCCACTGAGCAAGCAGTGTAGTAAAAAATCAATTTGTTGCCACTGTACGCATACCTTTATCTTTTTGTGATAATTAAGATATGGCTGTTCAGATGGTGGACTATGAGAACTTGTTTTGTATGTAAAGGTACATTGCTACTGTTTTGTACTATTAGCCATGGTAGGGTTAAGCAAATCTCGAAATTAAGTAATAATTAAATAATAATTAGTAACAAGCCCATAGACCACACAAAGAGACAAGTGATTATACACACCCAGAACGAGAAGAGAAATTAAATTTATTATTAAGTTTTTGCCCCATTGGGAACCAAACCCAAGACCCATTGAAAAGCGATCCGGCATGGTAGCCATTTGCGCTATACAGGTCGTCACGTGTAGGTGACCTTTAATTTTTATCTTACGATATTGCTTTTCCTGAAAACAACTGGCGGAAGTCAGAACCTTCTCGAAGTAAATTCTCCTTGAAAGAAAGTAGTAAAAGGCCAAGGACAAGTTTTCCTTAAAATAAACTATTGAGACAACAAACAACGCGAAGCACAAACATCTAGATTTATTACTGGTGCCTCGGATTGGTTCCCTGGTTCGCTATGTAACGAAGAAACCTCCTATTTTGTAGTTCTCGTTTGTTTAATTACTCTAAGTTCGGGAAATAATAAAGAGTTAATCTATCTTTGGCTGTCGGAAATAAGTACTTTGCATGTGAAGTTGGAATATTGCAAATTCTTTGTTGACATTTAGAGCTCATGTTCTTATAATTCGTATACTTGAGTATATGTGATCATAATCATAATACCTTGAGTCCATTAACGATCAGTTTTTTGAATATAATTTGTACTTATTTGTCTTGATTATTTTATTTAAGCATCCCTCTTCTGATAAATCAATTTTGTGACGGACTTAAAAAATAGTAGATTGCCGTCCTGCCCCGGGTTTGTTTAATGTTGGTAAAGTGTCTTCGTTTTTGATAATAATATGAAATTCATAATTTACCTGAATTTTTGTCAAATGACATTCACAAATATACGTGAACTCTTAGTAGTTATTTGGTCTTCTTTAAAATTGTTTGAACGGCTTCATAAAATTGGGCCAGATTCGTGAAACTTTCGCAAGAGCTGCTTAGTTATGTAAGCTGAAAGTTGATACCTGCACTGAAATTGTAATGTTTAACGCTATTATATAAATAAGGCAGTAGAAGAGGGCACAAGTAACAAAGTGGTAAATAGAAAAAGCAGTAATATACCTAAGCTGAATATCTTAAATGGTTTTATAATATTTTTTTATCATGGTCATTTTATAGCGAACCTAATCTTTAGTAACATTTCTTTCTGCCAGTAACAATGCTCATTAAAAGAAACATAGCAACTGTAACAATACGACGTGGACGGAATGAAGTTATAACGAAAATTCGTCATATTTTAACACGGTAAATGAGTTTGTTCAAGTGTTTCGATACACCGACGAGACGATACTGTCAACAAACAAAAGGCTTCAAAGCTAAAAACTGAAGATAGCAGAAAAAACAACAATCGTATCTCGCTATAAATAACACCTCTCTGATTCTGCGGGTGCTGGACGTCGAGTGTAAAGGTCTGAGGCAAATTGAGACTTCAAAACAGAAAATATAGCTTAAAATAAATTAGACAGTACAATTAGTATAGCAATTTTTTATCGGTAGACTCGTTAAGCCAAATTGCTTTGGTAGAAAATTGGAGTACAGAAATGAATATTACAGTAAATTTTACCAACGAAAGGTAAAGGTAGGTACAGGTTTCTTACCTTCTTCTAACTTAGTTTCCCTGGACTTTTCGAAGTTCTTAGAAGTTGCTTAAAGTGCTAAACTTTTTTATGTACGATTCGAAAACCTATTTGGATGGGTAATTACATAGCATTATCAGATTCACAGAAAAAAGGCAACACAAATTAACTCTTCGGCAAACCACACTGGAGAAACGTGGTTGAGTACTCCAGGCCCACATAGTCAACGTCAAATCATTCGTATTGTCTTAGGAACTTTAGCAATTTATATATCATCAAAAGAAAATATATTACGTCATCATTACTATACTATTTCGTACTGATAAGGAAATATCGTCACAATATGGATAATTTATGGGTTTCAACCCATTACATTTTAACCAAATATCCAATGGATATATATATATTTATTCATTCATGACATAATATATCTCGAAATGATTTAATACCCGAGGGATTAAGCAGGAGACAGGTATACTCAGAATACCTAATGAGGTCAAATTGAATGTGAGTCATCGAATAAAAAGCGGAATTTTATTTCGAAATCCTGTTCGAGACGACGAGACTTACAATGAGTTTTTTCTGTATCAGCTCCGTGGTTTGAAATTGTGTTTTAAGTTAAGGTCGGCGGTCAGGGTTCGAATCCGGGTCATTAGACATTAATAAGCAGTATGTGGTTTTAGAATTAAAAAGATAATACGAATTAACATGAATTGTCAATCAATCTTACTACCATGTTTTTAAGAACCATTTGATTCTTTGGAACATTTATAATCACCGGAACATTTTGTGACGATAGTTTGAAGTGACCTTATACTCACCCTACCTCATAAAAATTTAATGGCGATTTTTTTTGTTATAACTACGGCTAGTAGCAGAAATGCCCGACATTTGAGCATTTCAGTATCGTATTGTTAATCTTTAAGTAGCAATCCTTAAATCACTAGATGCAGGAAGCCTCGACATATAAGAAGATAAGAACTTCAAATACTAACACAGCAATAAACACCGAATGCGACTAATAAGTTTATTATTCATTTTATAATCTCGTAAATATGAACGAGCAGGACCTAATTTAACCCAAAACTGATTCAACAAACACTGTAATGATAGATTCCAAATGTATTTGATTGAATTTCACCAAATTGTTTACACCCAATGATTCATCGTCACCACTAGCTCTAAACTGATTAATGACATCACCAAGCATGTATGATTCCACTTGGGAACTTATCATTCAACATAAAGATGGCTGCGGCCGTTATCTATACGTTATAGTCGAATTTCAATATCTTATCGATAGATAAATTTTAAACAAAGCGGAATTCTATACCAGGATTTGAGTTCACGAGGAATCGTATGGCGCAAAGGTTCCCACGCCGGAGAGACGTTCAATGGGTCCTGTCGTGGGTTCGATTCCTGGCGAGACAGATATTTAAATGATGGATTCTTGGTTCTTGGTTTGGATGTTTCTTTGTGCACTTACGAAATTCTATTTTGGGGAGAAAGGACGGGTTGTGATATTATCGTTTTTCAGCGATTATGTTCTAGAAGTTTTTTGTTTGAATCATTATGTCTGCCTGCCACAAGGCTTGCGACTTGTCTTAACGGCTGCCAGGTAATAGCAATATAATGAATAACCAAACTCTTATTTATTGATTTTTTAATAGCGATCCATTTAATGGAATTGTTAATATCCGGAGTCTATTAATATAATGTGATTGGGTCATTTCGTATGCCGCGGCCGGTCGGCTACACGTGTCACGGTAGATGAAAGAGGCGTTTGCAGTTTACTCTTGAACATATCCAAGAATCGCTATTGTGATGTTAGTACTGTTTGAATATGGATGAATACGGAAAATGTTTGATCTCAAAACATGGAAAATCGAAGTTACACAAAAGTTTGTACTAGCCGATTTGCTTCTGCGAAATCTTTAAATGGAAATAATTGCAAGCGCTTATAATTAAAGTTATTGAAAAAATTAATATGTAATTATTTATAACGGTTAATAATTACGGGTCCTAACAGCTTGCTTAGAACATCTCGGCAAAAGTAAATTTATTTTGTGTGAATATGACTAATGACCTCAATCAACGAAATATTTCTGAGAGGTGAGTAATAGATGTAGAACGAAACTAGTATCTTTTAAGGTGATTAATTTAAAGTAACAGAATTAATAATTGCTCGTACAAATATCTACAACGATAACTAGTAGACGCAGTAAGTAAACATTGGTGTCAAATCGATAATTAAAATATTATGGGTGGACTTTGCGCTTCCGTGCTTTGGAGGGCACGTTAAGTCGTTAGTAATGATTGTTATTGTTACATGACAGTCGTTAAGCCATGTCGGAGGTTTACGGAGAGCTTAAAATCTTCTGTATCTTCGATAGGTCATTAACCTCTTCAACAATTTACACTGGAGCAGCGTAATGGCGTATGCTCTAAGGTCTAAGCCTTCTCTATTATTCGGAGAGACCCGTGCTCAGTACTGGGCCATTAATGCGTTGAAGTCATGACTATTAAAAGTAACAAAATTGACAATTTTGCGGTACAGATAGCCACAGAATGTAGGGAAACCCGTTCGACCGCATGCTGATTATATTGTCCGGTATCGGCGGGTTCAAGTTGTCTCGTTATACGTAAAATTGAAAGTAATTAATACACCATTTTGGGTGCTGAATAATTAAAGGATTATTTGGTAATTAATAGGAAATGTTTATAAGTAACCAATTCGGTGATAATTACAATGCGGATTTTAATATTGTGGTATAATAGTCGTATTTGCAATTCGTACCTGTTAATAGTCATTTAATAATAGTAAGGTGTCAAAAGGTTTTATTTAACAGATCGTATTAGTTCCCTGGTTTTCCGTATAACTGGACTATGTATTTAATATACATAAATATAGTGCTAAATGTAGTCTTATCAAATTTAAACAGATCTGGAGACATTCTTACGTTGATCAACAGAAATTGCGTTAATGAGGCCAAAATTTTGCCTGTGCAGTATGATAAATACTTCAACATTACTTATTGCATAACTTATTGTCTGGGGTATTTAATGACACTATTTTTGTCTATTGAAGACCATTTTTTGCGCATAGTTTAGTCGTGTACCTTACCTAACAACCGTCATAACGATTGTATTCTTTTTTTTCACAGGAAAAAACCTCTACAACAATGAACATGTAGCGATTAAAATGGAGCCTATGAAATCCAAGGCTCCACAACTGCACTTAGAATACCGATTTTACAAGTTATTAGGTACACATGGTGAGTGTCTTACATCATATTATAGTACTATTATAATATGTTAATACTATATCAGTGATCTCTGTAATATAAATATGTTGGAGAAACGAATTAGTAGTATAATCCCTTCACGCGGATTCCTGGGGATACTATTTTGCTTACTTTGTTGGAAGATGTATGATCTAACTTTGTTATTAGTTCTCGATTTTGGTTCTACTACGTAACCGTTGACACCGTACAAGTTAATCAAACTAAATATTACTCATGACAGTTCTTCCAGTCTACTTATATTGAGATCAGTGATATACTAAGTAATGTTTTAGTAAAATTATTTTTATGCATCATGCAATAATGAATAATCATTTCAATCAGTCATTGCCCTAACTTGATATTTAAAGATATAATGGGCTAGAATAAAATCAACAAATTGAAATGATCACCTTACATTGGTTCTTATTACTTCAATACGCATAAGTTAAAGTTACATGTGAGTCCAAAAGTGGATAAAATGAAACAGACTTGGGGTATCTCTGTTGGTCTTGCGTTAACACTATAGTGGAAAATCAGGTTTCCTTTGTAAAAGTTGACACAAAATCAATTTAAGCCGATTATAGGCGTTATGTTTCTATAGTATTAAGGGCAAACAATGTGATAGTTGGCTTACGATTAGCGCTTAGTATGGGGAGAACCTAAATATTAGTCATACCATAAGTCAAGTGAAATACTTAATCAAATATCTGTATACCGAAGGCAAAATATCTTTGCAAATGTAGAGAAAAAAATAATTTTTTAGCATTATTTTTATTAATATCGATAAAATTTTGTTTACTTCAAGTGGTAAATTCTAAATTAATTTAGTTTTTTTAAGCACTTGAACTAAGTAAAAAGTAGGTCGTGTAATTTTAAATTCAAAGGCATGACGAAGTGAAATTTTGTTAAGAGAGATAGATATAATATCCTTCGGTATACCAATATTGTAATAGTTTTTCATTGAAGTAAATAACCGTCAAAAGATACCAGAGAAGCAACGAGTTTGTAAATGATCATTGTCCATGAACATTTACATCAAAAGCATCACTGATATGTTACGCTACCAATAAGACAAACGAGAGGTTCTCAAAATTATTTCATCCTCTGATCATCTTCAGCGCCTGTGTGGAGGCTTCATCGTCCAATTTAAGAACGACTGCGCTAGAGAAAAAGGAAGCTTTTTTTATCTTTCTTTTTGCCTATAATTAATCTGTGATGCTTTTGATGATATAGCAATGTTCATGGGCAAAGAAGACCATTTACCATCTCGTGTTACGTCTACTATTTTGTCGACAATTTTAATAACAGACCAGGGAACGCATTATCTGTGGTTCTATTAGAGCTGAAAAAAACAATCCAAAATTAACAATCCACTTTGGTCAGAGGGCATACCGAAAGTATACTACCTGGGCACGTGTGGAGGTCGCTACAATGCCATGGTCATGGAGTTGTTAGGCCCCTCACTGGAGGATCTATTCGTGCATTGCGGCCGGAGGTTCAGGCTCAAGACGGTACTAATGATCGCGATGCAACTCGTGAGTCGTGGTCGAACTCGTAACTTGTAAAGTACCTCGTAAAGTTGATGTAGTACTCTCGATGCAGGAGAGATAAGTACTGTAAATGACCCTTTATTTTACTTTACGTTTTACTCAACTTCAGCATAGCCATTAATTACTCAATCAACGCGACGACTGTTCGCTCTTGTGCAATGGAAATAGCAAAAAGTAGTCGTTACCTAATCAAAATTTTATAATGGTCGTCATTATTATTAAGAAATAAGTGTACAATTATTTCCAATTTAGAACGAAATTGAGTTCTAAAGTAAAAATTACCCAATTAAGATCATTCGAATTATACCATGACAGTCGACATGAAAAATCAAAAACATTATAGTGTAGAAACAGTAACGCGCGTATAAATCCTACATTTCATGTAATAAAGATCTCATATTATCAGTAAGTATTTCTAAATCGCTTGAAGGGTTGTTTACATTTTTTATCTTATACCGTGGCATCGAGATTTAGTTATCGTCGACGTTGGCACAACACCGCGGCCGATATTCAATGCTACATTGTGAAATGCAACTGCCGTGCTCATGACGTTGTTGGCTCTCCCGATTAGCTCGTCGATGTTTATGAAATAGAAATATATTTTTCCTTTTTTATGAAGCAATGCTCTCGCGCGCTATCCTTTTTTTTTCTCTGGCAAATGTTATGAATGATATTTTATATCGGTCCCAGTGTTGTGCCCTGAAGGTGCGAACGAGAGCAATGCTCGTATTACGTCACGTGAGTACTAAAGTTTGCCGTCTCTTTCCTCCTGTCTCCTCCCCCTCACTCCTTGGGTCCTATAGCACCGTCGACAGCAGAAGGGATCCCCGAAGTATACTACTTCGGCCCCTGCGGTAAATACAATGCGTTGGTCATGGAATTGTTGGGGCCATCGCTCGAAGATCTGTTCGACTTGTGCGGCCGTCGTTTCTCTTTAAAGACTGTCTTGATGATCGCTATGCAGCTGGTATGTATCCAACTTCGTTTAATTTAAACACTTTGATAATTTTCGAATCAAAAGAGTCCAATTTGACTACCGATTTCGCGGTGACACTATTACAGTGGATTTGGCACGAATAGTGGTTAATTGAATCGATTGAACAAAATTAAATGCCAGATATTGACAGTTTGACGAGCGTCTAATTGTGTTTTACATGTTTGTACTTTATCCGTAACCATTTGTGGTTAATTTAACAATAATGTTATTTGTGATGTTAATAGTCGCGCCACGAATCAATAGTCACTTTGTTATCTGAGATTCAGAAAGTTGTAAATATTGTATTAAATATATTACACTGTATTAATTTAGTTAAGTAAGATAGTAAATCTAGACTTAATCCTTCAATCGTAATTATCAGACTGTAACTGTATCAGTAGATTATATTGAACTTGGATACTTGCGAATTGGCGCTAATAATATGCTCTGTATAGTTTCTTATCCGGTCTCGAACGAAACAATAATGTATAGGTGGGCAATCTACGTGTTCCATCTTCACTGTTCCCACACACATGAATGGTCTTCAAATTACTGAGTCACGTTCGTTCTTTATCTATAGAATTGTCCAAATGCTTGAAGCATGTTAGGTTTAGGTACACTACAAGGTCTTTTTCGTAGTTGAAGAGGCCTATTGCGTACTCGTATAATACTACAGTAGTCATTGAAATATGTAAGTGACCAATTTTAGTGTCGGAATTTTTGATGTTAACCATTTAAATATGGTGTATAAAGAGATTGAATGATAAAATCAGAAGCGATTATAGAATTATGCCGCATGAACACCCAGCTATCAACCGCATTCGAAATCTCTTAATTTGGCTAATTACATACAAGTGACATAAGCCGGCCATAAGCGGATTCGCGCAGCCCAATATTTATTTCTCTACTAGTAATTGCATTAAATGATCCGCCGGTCAATTCGTTAACATTGTAACGAATAAAAATTAGTTTATAGCGATCCCTGTTGACACGCGCAATTGGAGAGGCGCGTTGACTAATCGATCGCCTCTGTTTCAGTTACATCGTATCGAATATGTTCACACGAGACATCTAATATATCGAGATGTGAAACCGGAGAATTTTTTAATAGGTAGATCTGCAACTAAAAGGGAAAAAATCATTCACATCATTGGTAAGTGGCTTTGACTAATATGGTGATAAAGTATGGTTCTATACTATAGTTATATGTCATCATGGTAAGATATTGAGACATAACAAATACTACTCAATGAAGCATAAAAAATTATCTTTTCACATATTTGCCATAGGAATTGAACCCAGGACCATTGCCCAATACGAACAATAAAGAGGGTTACATACTGTGTAATTTTTGATGACTGATCAAGTTAAATTAGTATAATGCTAAAAGCCTAAAGTAGCCGTGTCAAATAGTGTCACGAATAAAATATGTCGTTATTAAATAACAGTACGATATCTGTTACGTCCATGGACTTATTATATGTAATGCGACAACGACAAAGTCTAATAAAATACGTCACCACAATACATACAAACAGCATAAATAATACTCGCAGTAATTCTATATGCACGACTGCGATGTCTGTGGTTGAAATGTGTCACCGTATGAAATTATCATGCGAGTATCTTTAGTATAAATTGTGTTGTTTGCAGATTTCGGTTTGGCCAAAGAATATATAGACTTAGAGACAAACAAACATATACCATATCGGGAGCACAAGTCACTTACTGGGACCGCGAGATACATGTCAATAAATACACATTTAGGAAAAGGTAAGGGCCGCTCTATATAATTACTGACTGTACGATATAGGATAAGGCGTCTTACAAACGTGTGTCCTTTGTCTAACGCTGAATACTGATTGACCTATCAATCAATCAATTGACATAATGACATCGATTGATATATTGACATAACAACAGGAAACAAGAGTTTGTTGTTTTTAAATATGCTCATTTGGTTAGAATTGCGATTTTTTATTATTATTACATCACTGAAGCGTACAGTTGCCTCTTGACTTCTAGCATTTTTTTTAACATCAGTTGGTTTGATTGTTCCTAATTAATTCTACGACTGGTATTAAAAACGTCACTATTTGTATGATACGGTGTTTCTATTTGTAGAATACTAAATGTCAGTATCATTGATTGGACACACGCGTGCAAAAGGCTTAATTGGCAACAAAATTAACTAAACTCTGAAATAACTGGCGATCTCATTTAATATTTTTTTTCGAATAATATTAAATTAAATCTTTTATACTCTATGGCCGTTTGCAATTTTTGTTGCTCTATTTTTATTTTTATTACTGATATTCTAATCTGTATTTTAATAGTAACAGTGTCTGTTAATGTTTTTAATGTGTATTTTTGTGGTGATTTCCAGAACAATCTAGACGCGACGACCTAGAAGCTCTTGGGCATATGTTTATGTATTTTTTACGTGGTTCCTTACCCTGGCAGGGTTTAAAAGCTGATACACTCAAAGAAAGATACCAAAAAATCGGCGACACCAAACGAGCTACGCCAATTGAGGTATGT
>LGAG01000467.1:808397-818775 GCA_001278395.1 Lerema accius
TTTGCATATCAGTTAATTTGGGTTCAAGTTTCAACCGAAATAGTTAAAAGTGAGTATATTATAGTACCATTAAAATTGATCGCGGGATAGCCAGTTATTTAATGGAATTCAAGAATTACCATTTTTCTTTAATAAATAATTAACATTTTCCTTACTGATAGTTGCAATATAACAAAAAAATGTTACTCAAATTATGAACATCATAAACATATTTAAATTATTTAAAATTATCTGTTTTATTTGCATGGCATAATACTATAGTCAACTAGGTCGGTAGGTTAACTTTAAAATGTTAAATGCAAAACGAATTGTTTTAGAAACCTGTACCTAAGCCTCTTATTTTCTATTAAATAAACAAGTGTTGCTTCGCTTTAATATATAAGCGCACGATATCTGACAGAAATAGTGTATGTGTGTGAGCTCACGTGTGTTGCTATGATGGAAAATATGACATTTCTCAAAAGCATTTTACTTTACAATATGTGTTCGCTAAAAATATATCTCAATAGCATGTGTATAGCATATACTGACACATCGTAAAGATATTTCAAAGTTTGTGAGCATTTTATATTTATTTCTTCGACGTTATTGAAGTCATTACCTGTAAGAAATATATAATTCTTGTAACATACATTAATACATGCATAGGCTGTAATTATATTTTTTCAAAAATGTACATATTATAGTAACACTGTACATAGTATAGGAGTTATAATAATAGTAATATAATTATTTTAATTCGTAATAATGTACGTTTTACATGCTGATATTTGATAAGTTAATTTTATCTGACAAAAATTATGTCGATATGTTACTTTTAAATTAGTGTGTAATGTTATTACCCGACGTTATAAGGGTAATGATTTCCGTGTGTATGTATGTCTATTTCTTTAACACGCCTTACAATCTTAACTATGACATGTTGGATGTCATTGGATTCCCAGTTGTGGGAGTAACATAGGCTATAAATAAAAAAAATACTCCCCAAATTTTCAGCAGTAGTTTTTGTTTTTGTAATAATGGTAACTATTATTATTAGCTAAGTGTCGTATTATTATTATCAGTGTCGTAATGCCCGGCAGGTGGTGAGCTCGACTAACGGCGAGCTAGGCGCGGACGACCCCACGGCGGGGCACAGCAACACCCCCATCACGCAACCACACCACGAGGTCGATGTGGTCGACGACACCAAGTCAGTGTTCCAACTGTATGCATTGTTCTTTTTTATTTATTATTTTTATTTTTTATTTTTTTACGCTCCGTTTGACGCCGCTTGCGGAATGTCGAGCGTTAATGTCGATGTCGGGCTTTACATCGGGCGTGGCGATGTCGAGCCTTACATCTGCGAGTCTTATTGTCAGGTAAGTGAATTAATTAATGTTTATATCATTATTTATTTCTGAAATTATAATTTTGACAGTCCCTATACAGTTATTGTATGTATTTTATTATTATTAATTTATTTTTAAACTGTTTGATGTCTGGTTCCCGCATCAATGTCGAGCATTTCTAAACTGTTTCGTCATTTGGATGCCGATGAGTTGAGGCGAGTTGTCAACGGGCCGATGTATGTATGTTGCAGTTTATTTTTTCATTATTCGTAAAATTGCCTTTTAAAAAATCGCATGTCAATGTTAAGCATGATATCTGGGCCTTATATATTTTTTTATATGAATAATTATTCTTCATCATCGATCCATGGCATTTTAAAGATCCCCTTCCACTAAATAAGGAATAGGAATGTAGTTAGGAAATCTTTAAACTACGATGATGACTATATATAAAGATTGGCAGACTTCACACATGTCTTATCTATGATATAAAAACACCACAGAGATTGGAAACTTTATCCGACTGCGCCAGAAGGAGGGAAATGTTTTTTTGAGTGTATGTATGTATGTCCACCAGCTTGTCAGATTTCAACATAGGCTATAATAATAAAAAAGTTTTTTTCGAATAATTATGAATTAATGTAATAATGTATAATGTATGTAATAATGTATAAAACCGTGTCGATGTGTGCCCAGGCAGACTATGTAAATCGTCATGTAGGCAATCCGTCTATTCTAGATGCTGTTGTTTCTTCAAGCGTAAAAAGAAGAAGTGTGCAGCGCGCGCGGGCAAGTGACGCGCAAGCCACGCCCACAAGCCACGCCCCCCCGACACTGTACACACACACGCCGGCCACGCGGGCCCACTGTCTCACCCACACGTGCTATACAACTCGAACTGAGATCGATATCGCTATGTAGGAAACTAAACTAATAATTACTAAGATACGTATCGTCGTACAACGACAACATAACTCTATAGACATTGTTAAACTAACTTTCGGGCAAAGCATCAACTTTTGTGAGCTTTATTACCGATTAATTCCGTGACCCGAATATACGTCGGTTGTTCTACATGAAGTTTAATAAGGAACTGAAGTAATATGACTCAATCGACACGTAATAAAATGGTTTAAAAAAATCTGATTTACCAAACGTATCATTACAAAAAGTTGGCATAATATTAATTACATAATTTTTCAGATATAAATGTCAGGAATCATTTATTTCGAGTTCATTTTGTTTGTTACATGATGATAGATTCAAATGTTTTGTCTGAAATGTTTGTTTGCAGATATTAAGACATTAGTCGTCTAGGAAGTTATGTTGTCGTTGTATTCGTATTTGCACTATTGACGCTGATTCGATTACTGTACGATTAATCGAGTGAATCGTTTTAACTAGTTTGTGATATATCGATTTTGGAATATATACACGGTTTAAGTGTCGTTGATCTTTGTTTAAGTTTACATCTGTAATCGATTATTAGTAAATCGATGTTTTAATTGACATTGAATTTAATTTGATCGCGTCAATAGTGTAAATAATGTGTTCGCGATCAATTATGTTGTTTTGTGAGTTTCGTGTATTGCATTCGAATGTTCTAGTTTACGTAAAGCAAACATATTATGTACTTCAATACATAAGAATCAAAGCTATGAAATATATACTTAGGTAATAATTAAATATTTCCGAAGTATATAAATCAATGAATGCAAAACATGTTACTAAATCAATGGTGCAAAGATATTGCAAGTTACTCTGCCTCTTGGAATAATATGGGCATATACTATGTCATGTACTGTCATATATGTCACTAAAAATAAGTATGTTTCGAGATAAAATGTTTCCGTTCCACTAGTTATACTATAGTGCTGTCATTTGATAAGAAAATCACAAGCTAGTAAGGACTTACAAGTAATAAATTATATGAAAAAATACTTCATTATCATGAATGTTGTTATAAATAAAAGCCGTGTTTTTCCAAGAGGTTGATTATAAAAAACAAATCATTCTAACCTATTAACATTGTAGGAAATATTGCAATTATACGAAACAATTAATTTGAATTGTATATTGTATACCTTGTATAACACAAGGGGATAAATAGTATGAGTGATTGAAATGTATACCGAAATTGTACCCTTTGGGTCCGTTCAAGTATTGCGAAAGTATTTTAAAAGTAATTAACCACCAGTAAGCTAAGTTCTTACCTATATTTACTTAAAATTAAAAAAAGCAATTACACAAGTAATTTATAGACAAACATAATTTTTTCCTTTTCCATAATTATGCCCCCCGAGGCTTACGTAATACTTGAATTGCCCCCATTAAAATAATACCATTCAAAACTTATCATAATACAAATAGACGCTTCCATTATATCGTTAGTATTACAGCTCTGTGTCTTACAAAAATATTGTATATTAAATTGCATCTATCAAAAACTGTCGGATAAATCCAAATATTATTTACTTTTGGTTTACTTATTGTACTGTTTTATTAGTCAAATCATTTTAAATAACTTTCAAATGAATTGTAGTGAAATTAATTTAATTAATTTATGATTTTAGTAATTGTTTTTCATTTATTCTGTGCAAAAATTATCTTAATTTCAAATACTGCGTTAAATACAAGTTATTGCTCAGACGGAAGCCTTTTGATGTTTATTTTTAATTCTGTAAATGTTTTCAGTCATATTACCTGATATTAGAATTTTCGGCGCAATAGCAGTGGCTTCCATGATACAACATGACATTCAGGCTTTAATAAATGTCTCATAGAATATATATTTAAAAAGTTAAATTAAATCATGTATTGTTCGTGAATGAATTATGCTTATAATTTCTGTATCGCAACCTGGAATTGAATAGAACACGGCGATTACGTTTCTTTACAAAGTTTATTTTTTTATCTGAAACTTAAATGTTCAAAAGTAATAGAAAATTTATATACAGTTGTGTGTTAAACATTTTATCAAGCTGTGCTACTGATAAGTTAGTTATACATGTTTGAATTTATTAAAATGTTGCTCAAAATCGGCGAACGATCATCGAAATCCGCGCCGCGAGGTACACACGGTTCGTACCACTACCCCCGGCGACGGACGGTTTGCATTTACTATCAGTAACTTTGGGTTAACATTGGATTTACAAACGTTGACTCGTACTAAGTGGAATAAGTCGACGTGACGTCATAGCGTGATACAATATGTCGGGCGGTGGTTGGCAGTTTTCATGTTTGTGTTCCCGTCCGTAGTGAATTACGTTTCATTTCATCGACCCCCTATTTATTATTCGTCTGTAGGGACACGAGATTAGTTTACCTCATGAACGCGTACGAGCCGTCACTCGCATCGATTGTGTCCATTCCAAATCATCGTCGAACAAACAGGAGGTAGCGGAGTAGACGTTACAATACATTACATAACATTACAATACATACGTTATCGTAAACATCTAGTTATGAATACTTACTGAGTAGTCGTATATCGCTTTGTCCCATTTATTAGTGACGCGGTGAATATTATTTTTAAGTTCTGTGAATTCTTATAGTTTCTGTGAGTGCAGTGTAATTATATGATTTTGTTACGTAAGTAATGAATTACCATAACATAGAGGAGTATCGTGACTATATTAAGTTTGTGTGTTGTTGACATCGTGGATACTGGTGCGGTGCGTTGGACGGCGCGGCTCAATTAATAACATTCGATTTATTTCAGATCTAAATTACTCTACATTATATAAGCCATTACAAAGGTTCATTTTACCTAAACTTAACCATCATAGGTAATTATCATGGTTAGTTTAATCAAGATGAATCGTGATTATTAGGTAAATTTATTTGTAACGAATGGTAATTATTAAGTAAACTCAATCGATTAATTATTACCGTTTATAATGGTTAAATTACCGTAAATATCTTAAAATGGCCTCACTAGATTCAATAGTATTGTATGAGATTCAAGAATGATGCAGGTTGTGATGCGACAATCTATTTACTGATCGACTGCATACTGTAATAGTATAATTAATATGATTATAATGATTTGGGCAAACTGTGATAATGCTCGTGGCTACTTAAATATATCGTAACATAATAGTTTAACCGATAATTCTATGTTAAATAACCTTTCGTTGTCGGTTCCCTCGTCTGAAGCCTCAGCGACGTTCAACGCACCGGCCGTTATATGCATATTCTAGAAATAATTTTATTTAGTCATTGTCTATACCTAAGTTCGATCGTGCGAGAAATGAGTATGGTAACATTATTTAAATTGGCTCCGTTCCTATAGTGATGCCACGTACTTTCCTATCTTTATTTATGCCTATATAATTATAGTTTTAGTGAATAAATTGAGTATACATGTAGTAACCGGCGATTTAATGCAATAATACGAGATATGAAACTAACGAGTTACTTTCCAGTACATGTATGTAAGCTAGGACGACGGTGTCGGACGACATGGATGTTATATATTAACGTGCAATAATTTATGTAGAAATTCATTACAATAGTTTAAAAATATATTTTGTTTCAATCGGCGTTCCCGTCAGTCCCGCGGTAGGGTCTCAAGACTGATCGATACATCTCACCTCTCGTACAAAGCGCGTGGCCCGATACTGATGTCAATTTCTATCGTAATCGGTTTTATTTCAATATCGATAGTCTTACGGTACGATATCATTTTAATAGACTTACGATCGCCGTCGGTTAAGGTAGCGGCCGCGGCTTCCACCGGGCGGCCCATTCCAAAGTATTTCGTCTTGTTTTGAGATATTTTAGCTATTTTGAGGGTCGCTCGGGGCCCCCGCTCCGTGGTAGACGGAGCTACGTCACCGGCCCGCGGCTGCGTAGTGTATAAACTTGTACAGCTAGGAAACACATTTGTATATTTTTGTTTGGACGGCCAAGTTCGATGGAGGGTTGCGTTGGACGGAGGTTCGTAGTTTGGGCCTGTCTACTAGAACTGAAATACGTCATTTACGTCGGTCGGCATTCAGTTTTGTCGAGTGGACTCGGAGTAGTAGACGGACGCACTTGGTAAATGTGGTAGGGTGTAAGGACGACCTTACTGTGTTGGGTCCACGGCCGCTGAGAGCCCGCGCGAGGCTACGCCGCCGGCCGCCGCGAGATGCGTTGGCATTTTTGTAAGGTATTTTGAATTAGTCACGAATATGTAAGTAGTCATCACAAAATTGTATTCCCCGCATTAGAACTTATTCGTTTTGGCTGAGTGAGTTTAAGTGTTTTTGAAATAAAAACAGATTGTTGTGTCGTTTTCATATTTTTAGAAAAAATATAGAAAATGCGGATGTCGTCGATGTATAAACCGGAGAAGCGAGGTCCCGATGAGTTTTTGATAAATTATTGTAAACAAATCGAAAGTATTCTCTCGTTGAATAGATCATTAATTCTTATTGTACAATCATTGCAGTATAATCGAATGTACTAAGCGTTAAGTCATGATTAATACCATAGTTGTACCTAATTGTTACTTTCTATTTGCTAGATAGAATAATCAAATTAGATTGGATATTGAAATTTTAAAGTCAAATTGTGTGATCTCTGAATACGATGCGGAAGGTTGAAGATTGATGTTGGAGGTCTGTGTGCGTCGATTGTCGAGTATCGTATAAGGAGCGGACGGCTTCAGTCACTCAACGTTATGCACCGTTTTGTTTCGTACTTGGACTAATTGCTGAAGTAAATGTGGGAGTATTTATTGCGAAGGCTGCCACGGTGCGAGGAACGAGTCGACCTCTTAATACTGTACTGTGTAGTTAAATTATAATTTGGAAATTTCGCTTACTAAGTAAGTAATGTTCAGTCAGTCGGCTTACGGACGCACGAGGAGTTTTCGAGCTATAGTTATTAACTTTATGTATTATAATACATGATGCTTTTGAAACTGAATTGAATTCTTATCGTTAAGTATAAAAATAAATATTCATTATAATAGAAACAGTTCTCAGTGTTTATTTTTTGTAACATGTAAATTTGCGAACGCAATTTGACTTGTATTCAGTTAAGGTCACAACCTGTTTTCAAAAATACGAAAATATTTGTTAACTCATAATTAAATAAAGCTTATTATAAGAAATTCGTTTTATTCATTATTTCTCGTTTTACATTAAATATTCCCGTTTTCAAAATCCTTTATAATTAAAGTGCTGCAAAAAGAAATTGAAATGCTGAAAAATTTGTAACATAAAATTCTTATTTGCAATGTAAACAATCTATAATCTACTAAAGTATCCCCTGAGTTATATAATATTAAATTAAAATAATATCTAATCAAAGTGTCGATAGTATTTTTTGTAGTAAAAGACAAATTATATTCTCACAATTTATTCCAAATAACATCCACAATTATTCATATCCAACAAGCCCATATCGAAACAATCCAAATTATGCGAAGGAATAAAAGTTCTAAAAATTACTTAAATCAAACTACTTACGATGAAGATCAGTACTTACACATAATTGCACCAACTTGTAAATAAAATGCTTAAAAATAACTTATATTATTACGAAATCTATAACTACCCTTTAAAATATACTTTAATCGATTTTTCAATTAATATATTAATTTTGATTTTCATATAAATAATCAATATTTTTCTGGAAACTTCATTTTACTAACAATATAATACCTAACCTAAAATTAAGCAGGGCTGTCACTTCACTGTTTAAAATAAAAAAAAATTATTACTATTTTTTTGGATCTCGTTAAAAATAAATTCAAATGGTGTAAATGTGAAAAAACAATATTTGTCAAATACGATGAAGCATTTCATAAAATTTATTCAACATAAAATTAAACTGTTTTTTTAAAGTGGGCAAATAATTTCCGCAGCTGCCAATACATAGACCCCGTGACGTCACATCGCTCAAGACAAACCCAAATCTCAACTACAAAAAAATCATCTTAACTCATAATTGTTTAATCACTAATATAAGGAATATCCATAATTTCATAGAACACGATAACAAAATATTCATCTGTGTAAAATCATATTAAAATATTTGAAAAAAGTATAACAAGAATGGATTGCAGAGGAAGAAAAATGGAACTTAAAATTGATTAAGTGCGTTGACTACGAAACTCTTCACCTCACTGATATTTCTAGTATCATAGTCTGATACTTCTTCGACCAAAATATCTTCATTTTTGACGGGTATGGGAGGGAACGCGCCCAATAATTCACCCAATTTCCCCGCAGTTGCCAATAAAGTTTTCGTCCAAGCCCCGTCGTTATTCAATTTGAGGTCATTATCCCCAATTTTAGATTCATGAGAATATCCATTCGCGTAGTTTTCGTTCTTGATGATGGGCGCCAAGTAGTCTTTACCGTCTTCGTAGTCAAATTCTAGCTTTTTCATCCGTTTTTTGAGGTTGGGAGGCCAATCTTCGTCTATGGGGAGGTCGATGTAACCCCCTGGAAGCAGTTTTCCGGTATCCAGGGTCTTAACGACCTGGTAGTCGTGATCCGACAGCGGCCGGTTGAAAGTGATCAGCTCATCCATATTGAATTCCCCATCGTCTATTACTGTTTCATCGAGCACCACTTCTGAAAATAAAATTTAAAATTAGGTGTGAAAATAACATGTTAAATCAATGTCAGGGTTAACATCTTAACTAGAGTCAGTCGGTCATTAACTAATACATAAAATATTTTTATATTTAATTAAAAATTTATGGATTTTCTTTAAGCCATCTTTTGGCGATTATTTTTGTGCAGTTTCTCGGCATGTCACCTTTCTTTATCTTATAAAATTATTTAAAGATTTTCATGTATCCGAAAATACCCCCGCTAAAGTCGAAATTAAATAATATTTACATAAGTTTTTTTTTTTATAAACACTATTAAAATATTGCTGTACGACCAGATTTTCAACAAAAAAAATTTGCACAAATAATATCATAAAATAAATTAAATTTTTTTCTAAATACCAAACTTGTAAAAAACATTGTCTTAAAAGACGCATGAGATTTAGATCAAAAGTCAATGAACCATGCCCTGATGTTTATGTAACATTTGCCCTGTTTCAAAACCGTTGAAGACATGTCATAGCTGAATGAACAATAAACTTTCATTCGTATAAGTCATTCGCACCGGTTCTCAACCCGACGCCGGGCAGTTACATAAACTGCACTTTTGTTACATAAATTGCGAAAGTCAGCATCAACCAGTTTGAACGCTCGAAGCATTGATCTATTTTTTTATTACTTTCGTAAGTATATTTTTGATGCACAACGAATCTTGAATTTTGATCGACAAGAAATATCACGCCTCAAATTTCAGTAGGCGATCGATTTCCTCAATGTTATGAAATGCTGCTTTTAGCTGTGGTTCAAATGTTTTTCAATAGTTGTATCCAACTAATGTCGTGTTTGGTCGACTGAAATAGTGCGAAGGTGAATTAAAAATAGATTGTAATTATAATTTGTAAAAACAGTAAATAACCAGGAAATGTAGCAATCTTTCAACACAACAAAAAACTTTTTTTCATAACATAGAATGTTTGAGCGATTCCATTCTTTATAGCAGGTATTTAAAATGTAAGGATATTTACGTAAACAGGTACTACATCGTTAGTGTCATACAATAATTATACAAAAACGTCGGCACGTTAAATTATTCAGTGTTAAATTAATGGCCAACATCATCCTCTTATTTTCTGCGCGCAGCTCACAAATGCACGCTCATCCAATTGCACCAAAAGAAAGAAGTATATCTTCAAAAATGTCATTGAGTCGTTAAAGGGTTATATAATGGATATACTAGTAGACCCGCCCTCGCTTCGTTTCTGTAAACCTACGCCGAAACGAAGGCAAAAAGTAGCCTAAGTTACTCCTCACTACATTAGCTATCCGCCAGTAAAAGTCCTGTCAAACTCGGTTCAGCCGTTTCAGAGATTAATTAACCGGATCAAACAGACAGACAAGAATTTAAAAAAAAATTAGTATGCGCACTCTGTATCTATACATACGTATGCATTAAATAAAAAACGGCTATTTTAATGGATAATAACAATGGATT